>JAMWYP010000681.1:72500-76825 GCA_025563575.1 Acacia pycnantha | reverse complement strand
TGCAACCCCTTTTGAGTCAAAAGATATCCACTTCGTACTCCAGCTATTTCTTATAGCGGGAAAAGCCTCTATATCAGTCTTCCTTAAATGAAGGATTTCAATACCAGCGGCATTTCTTACAGGACTAGGGAAGGAAATTCAAAACCAGTGAGACCGCCATCTCTGCTCACTCTTGTTCAACGGTAATGGACTGAAAGGCTTAGGAGAGATACCAACCTCCACACAGGAGGAATGGAGTGGCTTCAAGACATGTGGCAGGCTTTAATGGCCGACAGGAAGTAAGAGCTTTTACACCTCATCACTTTTTCGCAAGAACTAAGCCCAAGACTAATCCAAATATTTATGTACAGGAGGCTAATGTACCAGCAGATGTCTCAGGAGACCAGGAAGAAGGCCAATTCAGCAAGTGCGCCACCACAGTATTTGACCTTTCCAAGACGGAGGATTACTAATTACCTGTTGTCTTTGATTTCATTTCCTGTTGAAAGAAAAGTTTATCACGCTTCCAGCAGATCACAAATTACCTACAAAGGAAGAGCTAAAAGGAAAAGACTACTGTCAGTATCAACATTCCTGGAACCATTCCACTAACTCGTCTTGGTCGTTTAGAAATGCTGTGCAGGAGAGGATCAACAAGGGAATTCTTAAGTTCCCAGAGAAGAAGAAAGAAAGCATCTTGATTGACCCTTTCCGCTACTATCAATACAGGAAGAACTCTGGTTCAACTCTACTATCAATACTGTGACCTTTGACTTGCGGTCCTTAATCGATGCCAAGAAGAGAGCCCGGGGAGCTCAAGATCAAGAGCAAGAGCCAGAATCAAAGCATAAGCACAGGAAGGAGTGGAGACCGAAGTTCTATCTACCATAGCCAAAGAATGTATGGAGGAGGGACGAGGGAGCTAGTTCCGGTGAAAAGAAGGAAAAAGCAAGCTCCACAGCAGGAAGTCTGGGATAGGCTGGGAGAGCCTTCAGGAAAGTTTGATTACTATGATGCCTCCGCCCCTAGCGAATCCCGGAAAGTTTGATTACTTAGTGAAGTATAGGCCACCGACAGAGCCTCCTGATTCTACAATTCTTACTGATCGAGAAGCTCCCCCTAATCTCCTGTCACCTGATTATCAAGCACGCCTTGCCTCTGTGGCCGAAGAGGTCTTGTAGAGCCAGTGATGAAAGCTCGCAATGAGCATCTTCTGGCCGTGGCCTGTCCCCCCTCTAGTTAATCCCTTTTATTGATTTTATTTCGTGGAACTGCAGAGGAGCGGCCGCAAAGTCGTTCCCATTTCGCATCAGGGATTTGATTCAGAACAGGAACATCAAAATTCTCTTCCTTCTTGAAACAAGAACTAGCGGTGTGAAAGCTGACAGAATAATTAGACGCTTGGGGTTTACCAACTGGATAAGAGTTGAAGCCACCGGATATGCCGGTGGCATCTGGATGCTATGGAACGAAAGCTGTGTTGATGTGATGTACAGCTTCTCTACTACCCAACTGCTGCATTGTAAGGTAAATTACAAAGATTCCCCTACTGCGTTCTGGATTACAGCTGTTTATGCCGAGCCGAACTTCTGCAATCGGAAAGTCCTTTGGGGCGATCTGGAAAATCTTGCTATGCACATGAATGAGCCTTGGGTTGTATTAGGGTATTTTAATGCCTATCAAAGCCCGGCTGACAAAAAGGGAGGCGCTACTCCAAATGCTCTGTCGATTAGAGACTTCTCTACCAGTATAAAAAATGATGATCTTATTGAAGTTGATACGGTTGGGGACCATTGAACTTGGGAGAAAGGGCAGGTGCCAAGGACGTGGAGAACATTCTATTTGAATATAGAAGTAGCTTCAGCAAGCTCTAGGGGTGGGCTGTCCTTACTTTAACCAACGAGTCTGCCATGCCCCCATTCATTCAGCTTCGGGGGTGGCTGAGAGAGACTGAGATTGGGACAAGCATCTCAGAAGCTCCATCTCTCTTTTTCATACCGGGTGATGGCACTCGAGAGGGGGAAGAGTTGCTTTTAGGGTGAGAAAGGGTCATGAAGTCATTCAACAGGAGCGAAAGGTACGAAGGTCAGTCGACCAGGGAATAGGTATAATATACAGTTCAGACGATCTTGAAGACGATTAATTTGGATCAACAGCGGATAATTTATCCGCTGCAACCTATCTTATCTGCTGATCTATCCGCTGCTTCGATTCCAGCCGAAAAGCGAACTGATTGCTTTCTTAGCTGCTACTTGGCTAAACATTTCTAGAAGGGATCCCGCTCTCCGCGAGACTGCATTCGATTGGTATGCCAGGTTGCCTGCTGGAACCATAAACTCGTGGGCGGATGGCGTTACTTCCTCCTTCAGATCTTCTTTCGCTCTTAAGGGCTCTAGAGGGCCTTAGAATGCGTTTTTCTGATCATTATGTGGCCGGTTAAACGTTGTTTTAAAAGTCAGAATCTAGCTGTCTGCTGGCACGTAAGTGACTAGAGCGAAGCGAGAGGACTGAAGTGCTCGACTGGAGAGGAGAGGAAGGTGAATAAGAATAAGCAGCGCGTCGAGAATAAGTGAGTGTGCGGTGGATAAGAGATGTCGCAGAGAATTTAATATTGAAAGAGTCTGTGCGTCGAGACTTATTTGCATGTGTTGGAGTTGGGCTGCGATGGTGTCTTCGAGTGGGGAGAATCCGGGGTCGAGGGGATCTTTCCTATCTCTCTGCCTTTACCGGGTAAGTTAGCACCACTCCGCTGAATTAAGATTCTTTCAGTAATATCAGTATAACTTATATAAGTATAATAATAATAAGTAACATATCGCATATCAGTTTTCTTAAACTAAGAAACTATTAGTATGATTAGCAAGCCCACACTGAATCGAGATCCAGTTTTTACGGCCAACACGGCACTCACTGCTTTCTTAGGTGCGGGATATCTGCGCACACATACTCCCAGTCCTGCGTGTAAGCAAGCCTGAGATCGTGGTCCAAGACGAGCATATTGGTTGTATAAATGGCCTTTATCCGGATCCGGGCTTCAATTCAAAAAGTTCGGTACTCCAGAGTGAGAATCTTGTTCTGAATCTGATTCTTTGGCATATTGCCCAAGGGCATCCGATCCTGTTAGCATACTAAAGGTAATTCATGTACGAGCTAGAAGCGCACACTCAGCAATCTCCGACTCGAAATCGAGGAACTACCCAATAGCAAATGTCGGCATACCTGCATCATCTGGCGGAAGGAAAGGTGCTAAACTAAAGAAGAAGGAAGCGGCAAAAGGCGATCCGGACATAGATAGGAATTATAGGAAGATGTGGAACTCTTCTCTCCTTAAATGTCTTATCAACTCAGCAAATGCCCTTCATTGAAAGACTTGGATTCAGCTTTCCTTGAATCAACGCTTCGCTCATCTAAGAGTAAGAGGAGCTCTAGTCAGGAATAGCGTTTATCTACGAATTGCGATGAGGCCCCTAATCGAGTTAGTGAAGCTAGGCTCCCACGGAGCGGTAACTAGAACAAGGAAAGGTCAGTCCGCTAGGAACATTAGGAGGTGCTTCCTCCGGTTCAGGTTACCATGGACGACCCGTAAAAGGACAGATCGATCTAGGTATCGGATCGACGAACACCCGACAGCTGTTCACAGGTACCCTTACTTGGAGTAAGGTCTTTCCTGCATGCACCCCCATCTACATCCAACCGTAACAATGATCCTAGGCTTCCACTATCCGCACAATCCTATTTACCCTACAGTAAGAAGTTGGCTTCTGATATTGGAATGAAAGGCGGTAACGTCCTGGAGGTAGATGTTATATCTTCACTTTGATCGTAACCTTGCTTAACACATGGTTTGAATTAGGGGAGAAATAGTCCGTCCCGACTACTTCTCCAAAAAAAGTGATTGTATTTCAATCAATTCGAAGTAAAGTAGTATTGGTTGCAGCCCTTATATGGGTATAAGGTCTCAAGGGATTTGTGATTGCCGCGATTCTCCTCAGGTCGTTCCCCTTTCGAAGTCAATTATGCTTCGGTCAATAGCTGGTGCTCTAGCCAATAGGCTTTAGTCTTCTTTCTTTATTATTGCATTACTGGATTTCCTGTTTCTGGAATACCCGGTGGTGGAGTATGAGAAAAAGCTGTTGGTCTTATATTTTTTTCATCCGTAACTATAGAAATCCCTTTTGAGTAAGCTAATAAGAGAATGAAATTGACCTCGCCGGCAGGCGCTACGCTAGCTTTATACTTACTAACGCGGGAACGCTTGGAAGAAGTTCTCGGCTGGCTTGAGAACTAGAATTTCAGGGCGGACTTGCTACGACTACTTTTCTTTTTATAGCGTTGTCCACTTATTT
>JAMWYP010000681.1:0-67500 GCA_025563575.1 Acacia pycnantha | reverse complement strand
AGTGCCCTCGTGTGAACCTAGAGCCACCAACCTAGCTCACGCTAAGTTGATGCCGGTACTTGACCTTCAGTCCGGTACGACAGATGACACACTAAGTTATCATCGTTTCACCCTGGGCGAACGACGGGAATTGAACCCGCGCATGGTGGATTCACAATCCACTGCCTTGATCCACTTGGCTACATCCGCCCCTACCCCCGCACAGGTTGTTGTCTCTATCTACGATCAGATCCTTTCAGAACCCCCCTATGACCGCTATCAAAGAGAAGCTTTTTCCTATACTATAACTATAGTAGCAAGTCTATTTATTGTTTTTTGGGGAAGCTTTGCTTCAACAAGTAGAAGCTTCCCGGCAAAGCAAAAAACAAAGAGGTTGGGCTGTTCACTTCATTGATTTGACTTCACTTTACTTAAGATTAAAACTTACGATCTTTCTTTACGATATTTTTAGTTAAACAAGATGAACAGAAGACACCAGCTTTCACTGGTGGGGAGCTGACCTTCGTCTCCCTAGTTATCGGGTTTTAAGGTTTTTCATTCACGATTTGATGTTCTCGTCGATTCTTCCCCTCGTTCCTTTTCTCTTGGGCATCTCAATGCATTCTTTTCGATCTTGTATCTTAACCGTCAGTACACGGAACACCAAGCCAATCGAGAGAAGTCGAAAGTAGAACGAAACCTCTTTTTAGCACCTTTCTTCTGTGTTTGCACAAGCCTACTTTCCTAGTTTCCTCATTGAGGAGAGTTGATTCATCTTACTATGGATGGCAATGACTGACTAATTGGCTGGACTGATCAAGGAACAACAGAACATGCCATGCTATGAAGGAGATCGAGATTCAAAAAAGAAATAAATGAAAAATCAATGGCCGCGCAATCAGCGGTAGGCTTGATTGATTGTACTACATAAAAGACTGGTTGCTCGATTTCACTTTCTAGATGTAGATGAAAGTGACGACTTGGTCGTTTATCGTCATTATACGATATTTCCTTGTGAAGCTTGACATTTTGGAATCATCGCAAAAAGAAGTAATCCAACCCACGGAATCGACTTGAATGGGCTATTTTAATCTATATGTGTGCGGCCAAGCAAGCTAGCCAATGCGAAGCGTTCTGTGATTATCTACTATTATATATAAATATGTTCTTTTCTTCAATAGCGCACCAAATGCGCGCAAAGGAAGAATGCGACAGCAGGGCAATAGCTGAAGCTGAAGCTCCTCACCAAACAACAAGCTAGCCATACCAATACCAAAGAAGCTACTAGCATAGCTAGCGAGACTAAATGCTTTAGAAATTGCCTCAAACAAAGTGTGAATAAAAAAGAAACCACCGAATCTCATGTGTGAAGTTAGCAAACAATCCTTGTTTGTCAGAAGACCTAGAAGGAATAGCTTTCCAGGTCGGATTCCAGACTATACCTTGACACAAAGGTATATCTAGGACCCCGGTTAAGTTGTTGAGATTCAGGGTTTAAAGTCCTTGTGTAGACTCCACCTGTTAGAGTTGCCACTCCTCAACCAGATAATTAGGACCAACCAATTGATCGGCTTGTCAGGAATGGGGATCAACCCAATATCCATTTGCCGGATAGTCAAACTTAGCAGCTAGTAATCTACGATCCTACACTTGAAGCTTTCAGGCATCCTCTCATTGAGGAGGTCTTAGATAGAAGATGAGCCGACAGTAGGACTCTCTGAAAGCGGTTGGTCGAGACTCTCTTCTTAATTAGCAAAAAAGCAAGCCGTATTTGTTATTGCTCCCTTGTTTGATAAGTGTCTGTCTATTAAGAAAATCATCTCCATTTATATTGTATCCGCCTTCAAAAGCTTCTTTAGGTGGAGGAATCTGACTTTTTTTGGTACCCGATTGTCGTAGTTCGAAAGCCTTGTTCCGATTGAGATCATCTAACTTATCTTTATCTATAGATAAGGGTAGGTGCTAGACCGTCCGTGATGGTAGATCTAATGGAAACGGTCTCCGTCTTTGGGTCAAGGAAGCTGGATAGTGATCCACTTTACAAAACAAAAAATATGTGCTCGTGAATCGATTAATTTCCGCTCTTAGGCCTGTCACTGGCTTTTCTTTTCTACCTCTCGATAGGGTCAGACCGTTAGAGCAGCCTTTCAATCCGTTTTTCTCTAACTCTAATAAGGCTAATAAAAGAAACATTGGCTTAACTCGATATGATCAAGAAAAAAGTTCTACCGCCCAGAACAGCTTTTAGAGCACCTAATCTTCCTTCTTTTGAAAGGTTTATCGCCCTAATACACTAATGAATAACCGTTACTGTTAAGAAAAAGAAAGAAAAAATCTCATTAGATTTTAGGAGGGGCAGATGTTAGCCACGGGTGATACAAACGGGTTCCGCGCACTCACATAGCTAAGGTGAAGAGCCTTTGGGCTAACGAACTGACCTTCTGCGCTGCGCTCTTTGAAACCTTTTCCGATTCGACGGAATGGTAGTTTTCAATCTCGTTTGATTTGAGTAGGCGAGAAGTATCAGGCTTTCATCTGATTTGTTGTGGATTGGATGATGGATAAACCAGCGGGTCTTACCTAGGTTGAACATGCAACTAAAGGGCATAGCTATGTAAACGCAAGGTTTGCTCCAGCCTATGAAAGGAAAGAAGGTCCCAGACCCGTCTGCCCTACCGTTAGCTTTGCTAAAGCAGTACTCCCAGGGTAAGGACAGGTGGCATAGCGCAGTCCTCATCGATGTGGTGTCCAGTCACAATCTACAGAATAAGAAGATTCTCCTTTTATTATGGATTTCTCAAGCTAGGACCAATGCTTACTATCGAGCTTGCTTCGTCGGGCGATAGGGAGGACGGATCTCGTTTGGTTATTGAATAAGGCGGAAATGCAATTCCAGTTCGGTTTACTACTCTTGATCCAGAAGTGATGATTTCATCCATTTCCCTATTTGGTAAGCAAGCTATTCAATTAAGTACGGGGTTCCCCCTCCAGGAATGGAGGACTATGCAATCCAGGTGAGTTTAGTGAAACATTTCGTCGATCTTTCCATCCTGCCTTTCATTCATGCTTTCAGGTAGTTCACTGGCTTCCTCGGTTGGTCTTATCCAAACAGCAAGCCATGCCCATTAGCCACTGAATGAATAGGCTACGGCTGCAGCTGCCAGGATGACTTATTTGCTTTCACTGCTTGCCATCGCTGACCTAACAACTGGTAAGCGATGTGCCCTATTGACTGACCAGCCGAAGAACATCCTTAGGATAAAGTCCTATCTATCAAGGTTTTTGGCTCACAACAGGTTCTCAAACTGCCTTCCGAAGATCGCTAGCACTAAAGTGCTTCGCTTGGAAGATGAAGCCGAAGGACGAGTCCGATATCTGTACTAATGTGGCAAGACAAAAGTACTCCTCTCATCCAAACCATTCTGGAAGGCTATTTTTTTACCCTTTACAAGATAGTAACTAAGCTTTCGGACAACAGCAACTAACTTCCCTGCATAGCTACACTGGCCTCGCCTCTTGCTTTTTGTTTATAGAAGTTCAAGGCGTCAAGTCCTTTCGTTTAGTACGAGATCACACTTCGCGGTGCTTTGCTTACATTAGACCTCTGGTCTATCAAAGTTTTGTTCATCGTCCAACCTCTTCAAATTCAAAAGAGAATCTCGAAGAACTAGACGATCCTTACCAGTCTTACTAGGCAGGACAGAAACCAATCCTATAACTACAAGATGATACCTTAGAAGTAGCAAGCTACTTCTCCTAACGACAAGTAAAGGCATACCCTCTATTAGAAAACTAGAATGGAAGGCACAATGGGAAAGGGGAAAGCTCAACCGCGTGGCACAAAACAGTGGGTTTTTGTTCCTGGTCTTGTCTTCCTTCCGGCTAAAGCTTCAAGTCTCAATCCGAAGTCAAAGAAAAAAGAATAGATAAATAGATGCCAACTCTTCTCCCGGTGTAGCTGCAAATCACCTATTGAGAAAGAAAGGAGAATCATCGCTCTTTCCTTTGCATGATGCCAGCCGACTCTGACCTGGTAGCCGAAAGCGCGTAATTGAGAAGGGGGCATGCACGAACGACCTAACAATGAATGTAAAGTAGCAGGATCTGTCCAAACCACAGAGTTATGAGCCGAACCCAAGACCACTGCCGCCGGCAGAGCGGGGAAGAGATAGGGTCAGTGAATTAATGACCAACGGTGAGAGCCCAATTCGAGATTTTGAGCATCCCTGGTTTCCAAACAAGAAAGTTCTCTTCGAAAGGTTATACCCAGCCGCGGGAAGAGTGATGTTGGACCAAGTTTGTTGACTGTCCTCTTCTATTCTTTAGGTTTAGACATCTTATTTAGGTGGGCAACTTTTTCCCCACCGAGTGGTGGAATCTTCTTGCACCAATCCCTTTTCTTAGGTTAGGATAAAATGGAAAATGAAACCCGCGATGTGTGAAATTCTTTGGTATCCATTCTCCTAGAGGTCTCCAGCTGGGATAGGTATAGTTTCTGGCTCAGCCGCTGATACAGAAGCAGATCGAAGGGGAAGCCTGCTACATATTCAAGCACATGAGCGTTGGGTAACGGGCCTGGAAGGTCTTGAAAACGGTCTTAAAGTAAAGGGCATTATTTGCAGTGATCGGGAGTAGTTCATAGGCCTCAAAGTGCACCCGCATGTCTCTTTTTAGATAGTTCACCTGGAGAAAGGGGCGTCTCAAAGAGAGTCTTAGTACCCATTCCCCGAAGAAAGAAGAGCGCCGGTCAAGATTTCCATTCCCAAACACTGTTAGGTAAGAGGTTGGCCCCTCTCTTTGTATTATATGTACATTATTATCATATCAGTTCCTGTTCATTCAGAACAATATTCTAGTTATCGTATGCGCTAGCTAGCTTTTCTAAAAACCTTTTAGCTGACTCGCCGGTTACCATAATACATTCTCCACTCGCCCTTTCAAACGACCCAACCTCTTAGGGAAGATTAAGCCATAAGGCGATAGACTGCCTTCCCTGCCGATAGTTCTTCTATTATGCGCCACAACCTTTCGATTCTGCCCCCTTTTCCATACCAACTGGTACAGCCTATAACTATATATGCTTACCGCCTATGCTATTGAATTGAACCTTTTGCCTCTTAATGGACTTTAAGGAGCTGTTCTGATACAATAGGGTCTGAACTTATACAAAGAAGTAATGCGTGTTGGTAATCCTTCCCGACGGGATCCCAATTGAAGATGAAAAAGAAGTGCTTCTCAACGAAAAACCATGGGAGAGCGGTGTTCAGGTTGTCTCTTTCGTTCAAGAATGGAGTTCAGTCTGCTGATGGAATGGGACTAGGCTCAACGGAATGGAATGGTTGGATGGAATTTTTCGTATAGTATAGAAAGGAGGAGGTTTCAACAGCCACCCTTGGACAGGCAGCCAATAGCAAGACCAAACGAGTTAACCCAGGTACGACCCACAATCTCGGACAGGACACGGCCTATTCTATTGGCTTAAAAAGCCAGTGAAATTTATGTATTACAAAGGTGTTCTTGCGCCTCATCTTGTCCTTGTCATCTGAGTAGGTGCTCAAATCAGCATCATTTGCCACCAAATCATCGTAGAAGCAAGCTACTCTAACCGATCGGTACTCGGCTCCCTTTCTTCGCTGCTTGGGGGATGGAGGAGAGTTAACTATTCGGATATTCATACCCTTTTTTTCTCCTGTCTCAGCCAGAATGCTAGTGGAGAATCTCTCCCTGGCCTTTAAACTTAGCAATCACAGAATATTGTGTCAGGGTCGTGCCCTGCCGTAGGAGAAAGAAGGTCCTCGCTCAAGACTTCAGGTTCACAATCTAGTGATAGTTGTCACTCTCCTCAAGTGGGTTAGAGAAAGCAAATCCCTTGTTAAGTTAACGATTGATGCGCGTAAATCTTGTTATGGTGTCAATTCGAGAAGAATCAGTTCTCCCGGTCCAGCTAGAGCAATAGGGGGGACTTTTTCTTAGACATAAGCAAGAATGATGCTGACCGAAATGAGTACACTACTTTCTTTCTATTTCTTAAGCGCTAACGACTACGTTGTTCCACCGCGTGATTCTACTACGTTTCTTTCATTCCGGTTCATTTCCTATCTCTATCAAAGGGCTTTGTGGTCCTTCTTTTAGTAGTATTTATTAGTAGACGGTAAGGCGCTGTAGTAATTCAGGCACAGGAAGAGCCGAAACTTTGAATATTGGATGCTGATCCGGATAAATTTAATTTCGAGTGAAGACGAAATCAACAAGTCTATCCATAAAAGGAGCACTTGCATTTACTGAAATAGATGGCACACAAAAAATGAAGAAAAGATCAGTCTACAACTCTACAATTTGGAAGAGGAGCTGCTCTTTCAATTCCTAGATCCACAACAACAGCACTTCTTCCACGAATAGGTGTTCACCATGGGGAAATTCAATATGAAGAAGTCATTTAATCAAATCAGCACGAGGATATCTAGAACGGCTGGAAGACTTGTGGTGGTCCCTAAGAACCCCCTACAGCCGACACAATAGGCCTGCATGGAGAGAGACTCTTCAATGGATCTATAAACAAAGCCTGGCCCTGGCATTGGAGAGATGACTAGAAAGAACCAGAAGACTAGACAATGCTTACCCTAAATCCCTGTGTTTTCACTTGGTGCGAGCTCATGATGAGACAAGAGGCGATGAATACTCCCCTATATTGATATTGGTGGTTGTTCTGCCAAACCTGCACGTGTGACTAGAGGACAAGTTGCTCATAGAAAGGCCGGCAAATCCAAATTATAGCCATCGTAGGCAGTTGCCAGAGCTTGATAATAAATCTCTCATAACGAGAACGCTGTATGTTCTTAGATAAAGTATTTAACAATTCGCTAAAGCTACTGCTCGTAGTCATAGGAAGAGCTCATAGTCTCTGCTTTCCTCTCCTTTCAGTCGAGCGATTTCATACCTTTTGAGCGTCCAATTGTTCCAGGTGAATCCGATATCTGCTGGCTTTCAGCTCGCAGTTCTTCCATCTTCACTTGATATAATTGGTTAAGAGATGCCTGCTCATAGTCGGGGTATTCATCCTTATGATTTGAAAACAAAGACTCTGTGAGGCCCTCAACATCCAAGTCTCCACATCCCATCGCTTGTAGATCTCTAGCAAGTTCTTGCGTCTTTTCATATGTTACTGCTAGAATTATGAGATATAATAGAAGTCCACCTTCCGGAAGGTAGATTTACAAGAGTTGGCCTTACTAATAATTTGTCCAGGAGGTCAGTGACTCGCTGCTCTAGAACTCGCTGAACTAAAATCGACATAACCTCATTGGGTGAAGGGAATACACTTTTTTGCTGCTGAACAGTATCTGTGATTTCTTTGTACAATGACGAAAGCCCTTTAGCTACATTACTAGGACTAGCATGTGCCCCATCGTCACCAAGAACCAACCTAGTATCAGCGTTCATGACTTCCACATCAATAAACATTGGACGTGTTGCTACATAATGTTGCATGGCACTTGTACCCCTATTGAACTGTGACAAAATTTTGGCACATTCAGACAAATCTCTTTTCTGTGATGCTGCATCAAACCGAGCCAGAAATCTATTCTCCAATTCATTGCAATACTTTTGTAGATTAGTAACAGCAAATTCTAATCTTTTGCTAGCAGTTGCATTTCCTATCATTGATGGGGCAGCTATGCCGTGTCCTCCAATATCTTCTGAAGTAAATGACCGTAATTTTAGGGCAACCGAAGCAGCCTCAGCAGTACGGCTGTCATCAGAAAATAGAGGAGAAAGCTTTATTAGGTCGCCTGGGCTGCTGTTGAACTCCATCAAGTACTTTATCAGCTCAATCGTTTGACTGGCTGTAACCCGTTGAGCATCTGCACTCTGAAGTTGATCTCCTATCTTTGCTGCTGTCTGGCCAACACTTGAAATACGTGAATCTAACCTTGCAAAGCTATCAAACAAACCATCTACACCTGTTTCTAGCTCAGCAAGTGTCTTACGATGCGGACAGAGACATCTTTCTTAAGATTGCGTTCCCGGCTCTCTTTTTCCCTTTATCCCGCTGAATATGAATGTCTTTGTCTTCGGCTTACTACGATTTCCGGGTGGGAAGAAAGTCATTGCTAGCTCTTTGAACGAAGACGTTCTTGGGCCGCAGGAAGAGCATCTCTCTCTGTCTATTCAAAGATCCGAGACAGCTAGTTTAGTTGGTGACATTGGTTCCCCGTCCCTACTCTCCTCACCCTGGTTGGGCTCTGGCTTAGTGTGAAACAACTGTGAATCGAGTCAGGAAGAAGAAGTCCGCTGATAACCAGTAAAGGGAGGGAACATAGTCATCTTAGTCAGAGCGAGGGGAGTGGATGCCGGTGTTTCGAAATCTTGGACTGACGTCTCTGCAGCTCTCTCTGAGAGTTCGTGAAGCTGGTTTTTCGTAGATATTCTGCAAAACCAGAGCACGTGAGTCCTCATTATAATAGACACAGGTATCGCCACATCCTTGTGGCGTTCTCTCCCGGTGGTATCCTACCACTCCCATTTCAGGTTTGGTTAGGGTTCCCAGATGGAATATTAGAAACTTGTTTGAATATGGGTATGTGCGAGACATGCTTGTGTCTTCGTGTTCTCCGGATTGGGGTCATGTGGAGCGCTTTGCCACTGATCTCGATTTGAAGCTCGATGAGGACATCGGCTTGCTGACAGAAAAGCTTTTTCTCGGGTTAAAGCCTGTTTGGTTGGCTTATTTCGCGTGGTGGTACGGGGCGAGAGTTTTTATCTCAATCCCCCCCGTTGAGAGTTTCCTTGATCCTCCGGCCGTGTGTTTTAGGCCGGATCGGAAAATTATCAAAGTTTCATAAATATGGTCTGATGTTCCGGTGCTATGACCTCGTCCGCCAGAAAGTCTCTCCGAAAGGATGTGGATCGAGCCGGGACATTTCAGATTTAGCTTCCATTTGAAAATTTACTAATTGGTGTTGAGTATCAAAGGGCGTTTGCCAATCTTTCCCCTTCTCCAATCTCATTCGCTCATTTATGTTAGAACAGATGTGATCTCTAATTGTGTCCGGCAGCACCCCGAAAAAATCGGTTTGTGACTCGACAAGAACTTGGGCAGCTTGGCCAAGTGAACCTAATCTCAACTCCAAATCAACGGGGACAGGGTTATCCATAGCCTGTTCAGTACGAGGAATGGCTGGCGGATGCCGGTTTACTGAATCCATTTGAAAGATCTCGGGTAGACTCTCCGATTCAGATCTTGATGGGCCCGAAGAGGAACCCAATAGCCCTGCGCACTCCGCCGTTTGACAGAACCACCATTCCCCAAAGAAAAATACAAAAAGGAATGTCCCTATCTTTTTTAAAAAATTAGGAATTCGAAACACGTTTACCAATAGTTCCTAAAGCACGAACCCAGATCCATAATACGAAAACAAAAAGAAATATAAGTAGGAATACCAGATCAGGATTGAAATTCACCCTCGTAAGGCCTCCCTTTAGTTCTGCCATTCCTCTCTGTCAACTAGAACGTAAAGTGTAAGGCAAGGAACTTCTTGACCGTAGCCAATCCACAAGCGGAGAGGGCAATTTCTGTTATAGCACTAGGAATCGGTGCCGTTAGTCTAAGCTAAAACAGAGGGGCTTTGAGTTCTAGAAGCGATCGCCTTCAAGGGGCATGGGCGTAGCTGCGTTGGAGAAAAAGGTCGTTACCCAGGGAAGCTAGGGAAGAAGAGCTTGTTTTCAAGCTGTTAGAATGGCGCGTGACAGAAAAGGAAGCAATAGCATTAGCAGTAGGAGTAGGATGAGCACTAGGCTAAGGCTTAGAAGTCGCTAGCTAGATGTCGCGTCTGAGGGTGTAACATTGATTCGCGTCTTACTTAGGTTTCGCCCTTCGAGGCATAGCTCAGGAAGGGCTCCAGCGTTTATTAAGAAATGTTGTTTGCCTTTCTTTTCTTGGTTTAAAAAAGATCTTTTAGAGGTTTCCGGGAATAAGGACTGAAAGCTTTCTTCGCTACATGGGAGCAAGTCTGTTGTGCGTGGCTTTTTCAAAGAATAGCTGTTAGAGAAGAGATAGATCTTACGTAAGCCAAAGGCTATGAGGAATGCTTCAACAACTCCCCCCGAGGGGGACTGGAGGCGGTTAACGTACATAATTCCATATCGTATCTTTCTGGAAGATCTTAGTTAACTGCAAGCTAGTTAAGATTTTTCCTTGATCTTTAAACAGTCTCCAAAAGTGACAAGGACTCAGAAGGAGAGAATGCCCAGAGACAAGAGAGACACTAGTAGGTAAGATAGAGAAAGACGAGAACAGATTAAGCTAAACGGATAACACGGATATAAAAAGCATTCTCCTGTCGTTTGTCGACAAAGAAAAATAGAGAAGCTTATTTCGAAATTCCTGCTATCCTGGTTATCAGAGATACACTCAATAAGATAAGGTACTTAGGGTAGAGAACGAGTAGGCAAAAAAGCGGAAGTTATTACGAATGAAAATAGTGCTTTGAGTTCTCTTCTCGTATCATCAGATGCCGTTTCAACATAAGATGACAGGGAAGCTAAAGCTAAGTCAGCTAGTCGTCTTTCACAGACACGAAAGATTGGTCAGGAGGTTAGTGTTGTGTAACAGCCTTCTACTATATTCTTAGTGCTGAGTCTAGGGCCTCAAGCGAATCCTGCTTTTTGACAGGTTTTTCGATACTATAACAAAGAGTGTCCGTTAGCAAATCATACTCATAACCGGAGAGTACAAATATCAACTAACTTGAACTGGCGACTGAACAGTCTGATGTCTCATAATTCTATGCCGTTGCGTAATAGAAAAGGATACCTAGGCTTCATCAGATGCTGAAGCTGCCTCGAATGTTTTGGTCTTAACCCTTCTTCTTGTTCAGAAGCAACTAAGCTAGTTAGTCAATTCGTACCTCTGGCGTTGGGAAGCGGAGATCGCACCGATTGATTCTTCGTCAATCAAGTCGAGAGTTGGTACCAGGCCGGGAAAACAGATCAGCCATAGGCTTTATTTGAAAATCGAGTTTCGAGTTGGAGAATAGAGTTCAAACACCATTGACATTATATGTCTGAGCCCCATCTATCTCTCCTTCAGTTCAGGGCTTCTCCCACCACAAAAGCAGTCAACCGCGGAGAGAGAAAGAAGGAATTTTTCCTGGAATGGTACTCGACCCAGAAAAGTCAAATGCCCCTGATAGGACTTTGCCCACTGAACCACCGGAAAGAGAGGATGGAACCTGATATGAATAAGAGGTGCGGGCTATGAGGGTCCTAGGCGAATGGGAATAGACCCCAACAAAGATAACCTCGCTACACAATACTTACTTACCACACCGCAAAGATAGAAGAATAGACCGCTGTTAGGACAGCTAGACTGAGACCTACCTTACCTTGGAATGCCAAAGAGACTGGACTGCTAGGCGGAATGGACAGCTGGGCGTACGAAAAAGGTACTCAAAAAGGGAACCCAATAACCTCGATCTCCGAACCAACTTACCAACTGGACGAGAGACAGAGTCCGCCCGGAAGGTAAGCTAGCTAAGACTTTCCCTAAAAGCGGGGGCTATTAAACATTCCCTGAGGGACCTTTGGTTGGACCACAAGAGAAAATGGAAAGCCTACCTTACGTTGGATGGAGAGACGGACAAAGAAAAAAAGAAGAAGAATTTTCCATCCTCAAGTCACCCAAGAAGGGGGGCAGTCAATCAAGGTGAGGTGCGAAGCGAAAGGAATTCCTTTCGACGGAAGAGAAGGTAGCCTCCAATACGGGGTTACCTGCGGGACTCTTAGAGGATTGATTCCCCTAGGGCCAACTAGTTGCATTAGTAAAAGGAAATGGCCACTCATCAGCTACGGCTACGGCAAAGGTTCTCCAACCGAATCCACATTCCTTCGCTTCACTTAATTAAATTAAACGCCGGGGCTATGGTTCTAGACCCCAAAGCCTATCCCCTCGCTCCACGACTTCGAATACTTCAGGGCTTCCCTTAGGGGCTTACACTAATGAGGAACTGAACTCGCTGCCAACAAGAAAGAAATTCCTTGCTTCCGGTACAAGAACTCAAGCAAAACAAAAAGCACGGTAGCGTAAGGGAGGACAGAATCGACAGCAGCCAAGGCGCGACGAACAATGGGAGCAAGACTTCCAAGTCTGCCCGCCATAGACGAAGACTGAGCCTCTATATTCTATTTAAAAAGTTTTTTAGAGGATCATCACTCTGATCACAGATAAACGAGATTCGATCATGTAGCAACCGGGCTACATACCTAAAAAGGCGTGTAGTCGGTTACTACACTCCCGCCTAGCCGCAACCAGCATGAAATATTGGATCTTCTCCCACAATAAACGTCTGGAAGAGAGAAAGCCTCCATCTTACCAGGGAGCCGGCCGCGCTTTTGCCCGAGTGGTTACTTCTTTCGCGAGTGAAAAGCTCGTTTCTTCCGGTTTCGGCATTCGAGGAAAACAGCACATTATGGCCACGACCAGCTAAATAAAGATCACTGTCATCTCACGAATTGGATTCGAACCTGCAATCTTCACTCCTCTCCTTTCAGTCGAGCTACTAGTAACCTCGGACTATCGTATCGGTCGACTCACTTGTAGCTCCTCCTTCGGACCCTTGCCCATCCCTTTTCGAATGATTCAGTGTAATTGATTTTCACCACTCTCTCTAGACCCAACCATGGCCATCTGTTCAAGTACCTCTTCTTCTACTCGAGCCTCGGCAGAGCCTTTTTGATTGAAATCAAAAAAGAGGTAGGGTACGGCTTGGACTAATGCAGCTTCGACTGTGAACTCCGAAGAATCAACTACTAGCCACTATCGATTCCTTTACCCAGGGGTTATAGCTCACAGCTAACGCGAGCAACCAGAGGGTTGAAGCCTTTCCAGTTCAGGCGAGACCGCCGGAAAAACAAACAGGTTAACGTGGCGGAGGGGACGGAGGTCTTTGGACCATGGATGATGGTGAAGAGAAACCCGAGGAGAGAAGTCAACGGTTTGAACCAAGGGATAGGGACTGTACCAAACAGGGAGGTGCAGAAAGACAAACCGGCGACTAATGTGTCAAGGTTTGCTGCTATAGCCGACCTCGATACGGAATTGAGAAACCCTCGGCTGAGCTATCTCGGAGGGAAACGACGAAGAATGAGGGCACGAGTGTGCCACGGACCTTAAGGGTAAAAATGAATCTCCAGTCTGATGATGATGATTGATTATATGTGTTGGAATTGTAGAGGAGCAGGAGGAATAAACTTCCATAGAAGGGTAAGGGACGGACCTTCTGAATCAGAGTAATGTAGACGTTTTGATGTTGCTTGAAACTCGCATTAGCGGAAGAAGAGCTGACATGGTCATCAGGAAATTAGGATTCACGCATTGGATCAGGGTCGAAGCTTGCGGGTATGCGGGCGGTATATGGTTGATGTGGAATGAAGACAACCACCGAGTGGAATACTTGTGTTCGAATGAACAGTTAATCCATTGTAAGGTCACGGCTAAAGCTTCGGGTACGTGCCACCTTATGGAAAGTCTTTATGGTGACCCGAACCCGGGATTTAGAGTGAAGCTTTGGGAGTCTCTTAGAAGTATTGCTACTGGTATTAGAGATCCGTGGTTGATTCTTGGAGATTTCAATGCATACATGGAGGAAGATGACAAAAAGGAGGAGCGAGAGCGAACAGGAGAACTATGAAAAATTTTAATGACTGTGTTCAGGAACTAGGCCTTGTGAGGCTAGAGCATGTTGGAGACAGGTTCACATGGTTTAAAGGAGACATGAAGGAGAGACTCGATTGGGCCGAGTGGATGTCGCAACATCAGGAAGCGAAGGTGTGGCATTTAATGCGGTTTGGATCGGATCATAGACCGATTCGAGTTGCCAATACTGATTGTCAGAAAAGCCATGGTAGTAGGGCGATGTTCAAATATGATGCGGCATGGGAATTAGAAGAGACTTTTCATGATATTGTTGAAGAGTCGTGGAAGAATGCAGATTGGATTGAAGGAGACCTTTTCCCACAAAGCTGATGAGTGGAGGAAGGCCTTAAACGTTAGCGTCGCTCGACTGAAAGGAGAGGATGGACACAATCAAATCGAAGGCCGGTTTCTTTTTTAAATTCCTACCCCCTAAAAAGAAGAAAGCAGAATGCGAGCCTGGCTAATCAAGAAATCCAGTATCGAAAGAAGTACCCGTTGCTCGAACTAGTGTTTTGATATTGGCTCCTTGGAATCCCCTTTCTTTGTGTGCCTATGGGGAATCTCATAAAGAATTCAAGTGAAGTGGTGGATATCATTCCTGACAGGTTTAATACGCTGTACTGATCGGACTAGGCTGGCAAAGTCCTGTGTTTTCTCTTTCTGTGCTTGCTATGAAGGTTTATGTGACACACATAGACTTGAATGCATGAGACACGGAAAGCCTTTCTCGCTCGTATCGAAGACCCACTCTATCGCTAGTCGCCTTGGACACCAAGAAGGTTCAATCTGAAAGAGAATAGAAAGGCGGGGACTCAGCTCATCTGCGCAGAGGAAATAGGTTCCTAAAGAAAGGAAAGCCCGAAAGCCACCTCCGATCGAGCTTTCTTATGCTTATGACTGGCATTCTCGGGGAACTCTTCAGGACACCTACAAAAACGAGTCTATTTGGGGAGATCCTGCCAGAAAGACTTATTGGATTGGTTATTCGCCCACGTATTTCAAGAAGAGCCTTATATATTACTTACTATATTACGTGCGAGTGAGGAGTTTCCCAAAACAAATACTGGGATTTCCTCAACCAGAGTAGGAAGGTTCCCCGAAAGACTCTGTGCAGCTTCCAGCGCCAGGCTCATGTGGAAAGGCAACCTCTGGAATCTCCCACACTTCTCTAGTCTTGTACGTGAATCAAAGAAATAAGTATTTCACTTTCGTCCCTGCGGGATTTCTGACCTTGAATTCTTTCTGGGCATCACCCGCCTTCGGGAATATCCGTATACGAATTTGAAAAGAATGAAGAATTGTAGCATGATTCGCCTACCTGGACTGATACGAATAAGGGTAGCTGACCCGTAGAAAGAAGGAAAGCCAAAAGGTAGTCGATATCCTCTGTACAGGGTAGGGCTTTTCACGATGGCACCGAAGCCCATATCTGATCTGGAACTTGAGAAAGCCTCCCGGGCCGGGTTGACTACGAAAGGAGTGGCGGCAGAGGATCATCCACCTCTTTTAGATCTTTCACCGCGTCGCTGAGATTCAATGATTCCATCATAGGCCCTTTCTCTACAGCCTAGAGATCCTATAAGCTTTCGGGGCTCTGTAGAGATGGGAGCGGATTCAGTGGCTCAAGTGGTTCATCCGGCTATTCAAGGGATATTCAAAGAGGAAAGTACGCTATTCGTCGGTGAGGGATCTATGGTAGCTCGTGTATCTCTTAGCATCGATGGCAGGCCTACTTTTTACAGCTTGAGACTTCCTTTGAAAAGTTGGAATCCAGGAATCGTGGACTAGAGCCCTTATTCTAGGTCGATGTGCCACCAATACATTCTAACCTTTGAAATCAGGCTTTACCTGGGCCGCTTCTCGACCGAGATCCCTTCGATGGATGTCACCGTGCTTGTCTCTTCTCAACTGGATTTGGCTTCTATTTAAGACTTATTGAATATTGAATCTAACTACTAGCATCGGTCCCTTCCACTCGGCAAAGACCCCTCTTTCGTTCGAGCAAAGGACGCCTAACCTGAAAGAGGCTCGGCGAGACCTCGATGCGAAAGAGCTAGATCAGTAGTTTATCTGGGACGAATTCCTACTTACTTTTCTTAGTAATGGTAACGAAGGTATGCCAAGGGAAGCTCGGGCCAACCTATGTCTCAGTAGCTGCCCGAGAAAGGACCACTCAATCCAGACAGGTTCTCGCAACTGCCTTTCAAACAGGACCTCGAGAGGCAAGCCATGGAAGTACCGCTAGGTAGGGAGCGAGCTCCTACTTCATTGGATGTCTGATCAAAATGGGGGCTTCCAACTGAGATTCATGAAGAGAAGAGAGGACCCGACGTCACAACCCGTGTCGAGCCTATGAAAGAGTATGCCCGAGTGGAACTGATAAGATCAAAAGACCCGACAGAGCAGGAAGTGACCAAGTGCAGTTGACTACAGAACCTGCCCCGTCTATCTCATCGAGATCTAGAGGATGACACCTGACCCCTAAACGGATTAAGATCAGCTTCGACCAAACCTAGGGTCTACTACCGGTTCTTTACAAGGGCCGGGCCCACTATGAAATACAGTGGTACGTGAGTCGGAGTTTGAAGCGGATTGCAAGGTAGCTGGGGAGGATAATACGGAATTTCTTTTTCAAAGCTGGAATGTCTCAAACTAGGTGCAGGCCAATTGACCAATGCTTGGGGGATCCCCTTTCCCATTTCCTCCGCCCTGAATAGAAGCCTGTAGCGCCTCTCTCAGATAATCAATCTCTACAACGGGAATGAAGGAAGGGTTGATCTAGGCTTGTCCCATGCTCTGGCATCCCCGCGGACCAGATGCCGAAATCGAAATTGACCCTTTCCGAGGTCAAAGACTAAGGCAAATCGGGCTTTTCTCGATCAGGTCCTCTTTTCCGGGACACTGACTTAATAGCCGAAATCCCCTTGAAGCATCAACATCTCATCTTGTCGAGGTACCTCTATGGAGTGAAACCTTCATTGAAAGACTAATGATCGGGATAGCCCTGCTAGCGAAGGAATGCATCCAACAGTGTTCTGTCTCATTGGTCCTCTCATGCCAGAATTTGCTCAAAAATCCACTTTGTTCTCCCGGAAATCACTTCAATTATAATACTATACTTATGTTACTTCGATCTGATACCTCTCGATTCAGAGAGGAAATGCGCATTTGTATCATTTTGAGTCTCCCCATCTCGATCTCTACTAATTGGATATGGGACTGGTTGTGAAGGGAAGCTTTATGGGAGAAAGGAGGAAAAGGTCAGGCTAGTAGCTAAAGGCTTGACTCAAACATATGGGATAGATTACGAGGAAGCCTTTGCCCCGGTAGCCAAGATGAAGTCTGTTCGTCTCCTGCTCTCTATTGCTGCGAATCGAGATTGGCCTCTGTTCCAATTAAATGTTAAAAATGCCTTCCTGAACGGGGACCTACAGGAATAAGTTTACATGAGTCCTCCACCCGGTTGTGTAAGGTAAGGGGGAGGAGAACAAGAGAGGTCAACTGGAGTGGAAGCCAAACGACGGGGCCGAGAATCAGTGATCGATCCGAAGAACCACTGCCAGATACGATTCTGCTCCCCCTTCGTACTACCAAAAAATGCGATTCTTGCCCGGCATTCTTTCGGCTTTTTAAGGCTGCGGTGAGAATGAGGATCACTTCGGAACTCTAGGAAAATGGGCGTTTTAGGGCGGGATCTAAAAGTGATCCAACGTGTTGCGGAGCCTTCGGCCGTGAGAGGGTCTTTTGGCTTCCTCAGGGCCGTGTGAAGCTTAGCTTGCTTTAGCAGCCACGTGATGATTCAAGGTTCGTGGTAGGCTTTGGAGCTGGGCGAAGCGGTAGCGAAGCTCAGGTGGTGATGCAAGTGCGCGGTGAGCGTAGTAGCCCCCTCGGGCATGCTCTTTGTACAACCAAGCGAAGAGCTAGTGAGGGCCGGAATGGAATATCGTATGTAGTGTAGAATCGGATCTGAAGCTCTTTACTAGGATTGGAACAAGCGAGGAACGAGTGACCACAAGCTCCGCTTAAGCGCTCGACATGCAGTTAGCTTAAAACATGTTCATCATGTGGCCGAGCGAAGCGCACCTGTGTGAAGCAGCCTAGCATCACTTTAGATAGGAGCTGAATGGATTACTTACAACTGAAAGTAAGTTCTTCGGATCGATATATCGTACGACGTAATGGAGATCTTGGTCTAGATCCGGTGGTTCGCAGAATTCGGGACCTAACGATGTTCGATTCGTCACATGAACGGGAGCGGACGATTCCCTCGTCTCTCCCTTTTCGGGGAATGGCTGCAATCACAAGCAAGTGATTGAATGAGTGGGGGGCTCCGAAAGCACATGCGGGATAAGCAGGTGTTTCAGGAGACGGTCTAAAAAAGGGTCCGGTCTAGAAAGAAAAGAGAACTCTCAACAAGCTGGAACTAATCAAGATCAATAGGAAGAGGAGTTAGCTAGGAATTCATTTTTTGACAAAGTTCATGCCACGACGATCTATATGGAAGGGCAGTTTTGTTGATGCATTCCTGCTCCCAGCAAGAAAACGGATGTGCGTGACGCAAGAAAACTCAATAGCTAATTTCCATAGTCCTATATTTAGTTCTTTTTTGAGTAAAACCATGTATTTCTACTTAATAAAAAGAATGAAAAGGGAGAATGGAATGGGAATGCACGCTCACAACTTAACATCAGGCTTAAATCCAAGTTTTACTCAAACAAATAAGACAAATTTGAACATTATCAGATAAGGATGGGTAAGCAAACTGGATCAAGAGCTGCATGACAGAAAGCGAGAGTAGATCGATCTGGGAACATTCCGGGTTGCGGTAAAAGAGTATTCTATTCCAGATGCTCCCTTTGACCCCTTAGGGATGACTTCTTTTTCGATTAGAGATGTAGAGTGCTTCCTCTTGTGAGGAGTAAAGAAGTCTCACTTTTCCGATTCAGAGAAGTTACTTAAGAACTATGAATGCAAGAAACTTCTACAAATCGGGTGTGTTTAGCAAAACCCAAGGTATTTCAACAACTCTAAAAGCAGGGCGAAAAGGTGTATAAAGCCAAGCCAATGATTAGACTCCTTTTGGGATCTTCCGCCTTTGATCCCGAAGACAAGTCAGCTGGTTTGCTCAATCGGATTAGCCAGAGGCAGGGGTTTCTAGTTCTCAAGTGTACAGCGGGGGCGAGCTATTCGAGTTACTTAAATGGAAAGCCAGGTCCGGGTAATAGAACTAGTCCCTTTTCTGTCCGGTCCTGAAGACCAGCCAGGCTTATCTAAAGCTATGTAGATAGATCGGATTGACCTCCTCTTTCGTGTTAAGGGGTCCCTTTTCAAGTTGAAAACAAATGATATGATATGAGATTCTCAAGTTTCCATATCGAAAGCAGCCTTTTCAACCCCCCTTTATGTATAGAGATTGCATTTCCTGTTGAGCTAGTTTAAACGCTTTCTAGCGCCCTTTCTTCCAAAGCTACTTCAAAAAAGTAATCGTATGGAATGAATATGGCTAGCTCATATACTACCTTCTGGTCTCATCCAGACCTTATTCTTTCTACCAATGAAATGTGTCACAACTCCGCAATGTATACCTTTCCCTCTTTGTGTATGGAATGTTCCACAGACGACATAGGACTTCTTCTATGAAGGTAGGACAAAAATACGGGCTTTCCATTGTTCGAGAATCCCCTGCAGTAGAAGAGGAGGCATGCCATAGTTTAAGAAGGGGACAGAGATCCTAACTAGGGCTATTCTTCGTGGACTAGTCTTTTGCTTTTATCCTTATCTAGTTGTGGGGCTTAAGGAGGAAAGATGTCACCGGGCAGGGGAACGAAATCCAATAGTTTGGCTGTTGTGCGTACGAAACTAGCCTTCAAGCTTGAAACTTCTTGTCCATCCATCCAGGCTTTAAACATAGGATTTGCGGCATATGACTATTACTGTTTAAAAGGAAGCATGGAAAGAGCATCCGATTATCGCCATATACTATTTCTGGGGGGTGTGCATGAAGAGGAATTCCATGTAGGCTATAGCCTTCTTTCCTTGTTTTGTTGCACTCATTCACTCCGAAATTCCCTAAAGGGCAATAGAGAGTAAAAAGGCAGAAGAAGAAGGGCTTGTGCACTCAAAGGTGTAAAAATCTGCTTTAATGAGGGCCTTCTCTGTGCATTCATTAAAGCAGTGAATCGTCGGGGCGAAGCAGTTATAAGTGAAGGTCGAGCCGGTGGCGCTAAGGACCTTCTTGAGAAAAGCTAATCTCATTTCCTCGGATTACCATTCTGTGGGTAGTTTAGGGCGAACCGACGCATTTCCTATCCTGAAGGGTCGAATGGATGTAATCTCCTATTTAGTCAAGCCGAGCTTGCTTTCCGGAACTCCTTATTTGGTAGGTCCTCCGTCTTTTTCTTTTGGTGCACAAGGGCTAAGATGATTCTTCTTTTTTATTTAGCAAGAGCCCGCTTTCTTTAGACCCTCCCGAAGAGAAAGTAATTCTTTACACGCATCGGGGATAATTGCCGGGATAATTTCTTAAGGACTTTTGAAGGCTAGTCTCTCTATCATGCGATTACAGTGAGATCTCAGATCGAAGAAGGGGGCTTTCCCTTTCACCAGGTGTGCGTCAAATTCATGTAATGGAAGATCGATCCATCCGGAGCGAGGTCCAATGAATGATCGATTCAGTTTTCAATCTCTTAAGAAGGGGCTTCCATTCAGTCAGGGGATTCAATTCGCTTTTCTGCTATTCCGACTTGAACCGGTACTGGTAGTGGAATACCATCACTGGTACAGGGAGAAGTAGAAGGGTTGGCGCCTATTACATTAGTGGCACTAGAGATCCTTCTCGTTAATCGGCGGTTGCTAGTTCGGCTCGAAAGGTTCCCTATAACTCCATAGCCAAGAAAGATAAAACTAAAAAGGCTAAGGTCGCAACTTAATTAAAGGCTTTGATCTCGGTTTAACCGTCTGCTCCTGCTGATGGGAAGTCTTCCTTTTCTTCGGTTCTATATTACGCTTCCTCTTAGTCAGCATTTGGACTGGACTTTCCGCCCCAATCTTTCAAGGCCATCTAAAGAAAGCCTGTAAAAAGGCCTCTTTTGCATCCAAGCCTTCGTACATTGAATCCGCGTAAGATAGAACAGGTCTTAGAAGGACTGCTCCCAAAGGCTTAGCTCTTTCTTGTTCTCTCTATCCTCGCTACCAACACGCAGTGAACTCATCAATGCTTCCTTCTTCTAATTACCCCCGGGAGAGATAAGAGAGATAGATTGGTTCTCTATTCCCAGCAATCAATCAAGGTAGCTATCTCATCCATCTGTAATTACTTGAACAACCCAAGGGCATGGATCAGACGATGATCCGCATATAGAGATGAGTGAGTCCTCATCATCGTGATTGACTTGAAGAGATAGCAAGTCAGGTATCTTGAGATCGCTACGTTCCATGAGTGCCCGCTCCCCGAGAGCCACTCTCTCCACTGCGCTTACTGTAAGTTGATGAAGATGGATGCCATGTTTCATTCCAATGAGCTTTCTTATTGATTCTATCGAGATTCTCTTTTGACATATGTCTGGGGCAATCCATTCCATTAGCACTACTAAGCATTCCTTCTTCAACTACGGTGAGTTAAGATAGGAGTCCTTTTGCTCCAGTTAGACAAGCAAGGGCGAAATAGAAAAATAAAAAAGCTCCGTCTGGAAAATCAGAGTAGGCTAGGGCGAGAACCAATAGAATATAACGAACAAAGGAATGGGTCTTCACCACAGGCTGGAAAGCAAATCCATCAGGTACCCTAGAGCAATGAGTCTTCGATGCCGAGTTCTTGATGGGCCGAGAAAGAGAATCCGAGAAAGAGAAAGAACGATGTCCGGCATGGATGCCTTCTCTTCCCCGAGCTACAAGGACAAGGAAGCATTCTTTCAATGTGTCCTATGGGAAAATGAAGATGGATCATTTGATTCCACTTCTCCGTTCTAGGACATCCTTTTAGCAGAATGAGTGGGAGGCTAGATCGATGCTTTCCCAGTAGATCGATATAGAGAATCAGAGGACTCACTCTATCCAATAAACCGGTAGAAGTCCCACTAATAGAGTGGTGATCTTCCCGGTTAACAAGACAAAGATTCCACAGAAGCAGAATAACAAGTCTATAGGTCATGAAGGCATCTGGGATGCAGGCTTTGACGAGTAAAGGCAGTTCCTCTTTCAACAAGGGTTGCGGACAATGCCTGTTCTTCTTCTTTGATGATTCAATTTGTAGATGTCCCAGTGGACAGATCAAACAACGAAGCTCTTTCTCGATGTCAAGAGCATAGATGACATCTTTCTTTCAGGTTTGCTTTGCAGTTAGGCCTCTTTGTTTGGTTACGGGTCTCTCCCCTCAGAATGGTATATGATTCAGGATAGCCTTTTGCCTGGCCGGTTTCCCAACCTCTTCCCACGCCCGGAGGCTTTTTGCTTCTGTCTCTTTACTTTAGTAGCTCGTGCGGATCTGGCTCAGCGAGGCCTTGATCCATATATCATTGAAAAAGGGTAGCTCACCCAACCGGAAAGCACCCCGTAAAGGCTGCTAGGGCTAGGGAGAAAACATACGAAGAATCGAAGGAAGAACTCCGGGTAGAAATCTTAGCTATACAGCAAAGCAACTACTCTTCCGGGAAGAGAGTGAAGAACAAACTCTGACAAACTCAAGTCAAACACACTCTTATGTTTCAATTAGGACTGTCCTGGGCAAGGATGTGAGCCGGTTGCCCTTTTCTGTAGATACTGATATGGAACCGAAGACTGACTCTGTGGTCACAGAATCTGAACTATAACCAACCGGCAAGGACGAACCAGAGAGATGAGCCTGATTACATTCAATAGAAGCCTAATGGAAAGAAGTCCCTTGACCTGATAGATAATGCTTTATCTTTGTTTCATAATGGTATAGAGATCCCGTGTTGAGAAACTGACTCCGTCAGAGCTATAGTGAGAATCATAGTTGATACCATTATCACATAGTGTTTCTTTTTTTTCTACATTATGAAGTTTGAGTGGGTCAAAGGATGATAGGGGAATGAGAATGCCCCAAAGATGAGCATGGGCAGGTGACCTGCCACTGGGAAATGAAAATGAATCCAATTCAGATGCCAGTTTCGGGCTCAATCCTTCCATAAGCCTTTTCGTCGGAAATCGGATTCGAGACTGATTCCAGAGTCATAGACATCTGCAAAGGCATCAAGCCAGTCTGTCCTTTCCGCTAATTGCTTCACGAACTGCCTTAGGAAGAGTCAAAGCCAGGCAACGATTCCATCAGGTCTAGTGACTTAGATTCCCAGGCTATCAGCCTACTCATTTGGCATGGGAACGGGCCTTAGGGTACCAATCTCGCTCCTGTCTCTTCCGTATAGGGTAAAACAAGGAGGACTCATGATTGGCATTACTGATTGGAGAATGAAGAATGCTTGGCATGGGCCTACTACTTCTATTGACTTGGATTCCTTTTCTATTGCTTCTCTCGCTTCCTATGGAGGCAAAAAGGCTGTCAATCAGGCTACTTTTGACTGCCATATGAATGCACACCCAAGGGAAAGAGCTTCCAATCTTGTTGCTACTCTTCCATAAATGGTAGTTCAATAGATGCTTCGTCACTTCCATTCTACTACGTAAGGGGAAAGTCACATCTATGGGAATCTCGCTACGAAGGAGCACATCTCAATCTGTCTATTCCAATCTATGTTCTTGCATCTCCGATCTAGCTACGGAGATTGATGGTAGGTACTCTGACTTCTTCTTATTATCAGTTTTCTATTCTTATTCTATTTATAGTGCATAATAAGGGTATAAAGTGAGCCTGTGAAAGAGCTTCTCTGAGTTCCATGTGGACCGTAGGATCTCTTCCAGGGGACAGCAAAGCGGGCTCTATTGGTTCTCGTTCTCGTTCCCGCTACCATATGAACAGCAAAGCCAGTCTCTGGCCCTTCCCTAATGGTTAGTTCAGAATTGGGTTCTGTCTATTCCATTCCAGAGGGGCAGAATGAGCTCATCTTGGGACTAGTTCTTCTGCTTCTTTCCCTAGGGTTGGTTGAAGAATGAGGACTTGCTTTGTGCTAACTGCTTAGCTGCATTCTTTCCTCTCGCTTTGGAACGTAGGAAGTGAGACTTCTTCACCTTCCTCTCCTCGAGAAGATCATCTGCAATGACACTTGAATAATCCAAGGGCAACTACTGGCTCTAAGCCTATCTGCTGTTGAATAACCAACCGGTGCCAGTCTTTTCTGTTACAGTAAGAGCTGTTGAGTAAATAGAAGCTCTGGTCCTATCCGCTGCTGGTGGTGAAGTCAGTGAATCAGTCCCAAAGCTTTCTTCCTTCAAAGAAGAAGTTTTGTCATTACGAACTAAGACCGAAGGCAGGTGCAGTTAATAGAGCAATGTGCGGGTTGGGCGGATTGCAAGCTCCAAGCATAGCTTCTCGCATAGCTAGAATATGAGAATAGGGCCTTTGTTGCCACGCCAGCATATGCTAGGCAGGATTAGATTGAGCAGTATAAAGGTTACTTTCTTGGCACCGGGGATTGCCATTTACATTTAACTCCTTTTGGTAAGGCAAGGCAACCCTTTATTAGATTAGGACCGCTTCTCCGATGAGATGATAGATGCCTTTGGCCGATTCCCTTGTCATCTCGCCCTCCCCGCTCAAACTCAAAGTCTGTCTTAAAATAGAGGGAGAGGGAGCTCCAGAGCTCTTCCCTTTGGGACACGTGAACTCCACTCTTGGAAACTGCCCTCTGCTGTAGCAAAAGTACCTTAAAGATAAGAAAGAGGGTCGGGCCAAGATCGCCATTCCGAATGTTGAAGAATGGGACTATACTTAGTCATTGCCGTAAAAAATCCAGATGGAAGATTTTTCTACCTCAGAAGCGAAAGTTATAAATAAATGTGAAAGCCGAATCTCAGGTTCCTAGATAACAGATAGGCGCACAGTAAATAGGCGCGTTGACTCAGTCTAAGAAGCATGGCGACGGTCGAGCGCTCTCTCCAAGACGAACAACTGGCCTCCCCGAAGGACTGAAGGACAAATGTCGGTTAGAGAGGCATAGGTTTTTATAGTCCAGGTAGGCTATATGAAAGAAGGGGAGAAATTGCTCTTAATTTAATAAGGTAATATCCCTTCACGCTGCTGCCGCGAAAGCAAACCAATTCTACGAGGACCCGCGCCCTATATAAATCAGTACTTCTCTCTCCGACTTCCTGCACCTACCCGGACCCTGCCAAAATCCGACTGAAGTTCGGTACGGGTTGGGGTAAGGCTAAGCCAAGCTACCACCTACTCCTCGCTTGAGGTATCTTGCGATAGGTAGTTGCCCTTCTTGGTCGAGAGCGTACATAAATGATGTGGTCCCCGGATGTTGTTACGAATAGTTATTATATAGGAGATTTTTCTTTTGTATTGTGATGAGTAAGTAAACTATAGAGATCGAGGTTCAGATCAAAACAGACTCTTTGACTAAGGCTTGTCGCTTCGACCTAGTAAGCCAGTCCCTCTACCTCTTCCGCATGCTGGTATGTCTTCCCGTCTGCAAGACCCAGCTAAAGCGAATCTCATCTTCATGAAGTTTTATGGGGACTCTATCTTTACTTGTAGTTCGTCACTTGTTGGCAAGGGCAAGGGCTTCGGTGTAAGCACCAGTTCGAACTCTGACTTAGAATCAGACCTTATCTCTCTCTCTCAATAATTGGAAGTTTGATCCAATCAACCACTAATGACCAAAAAATGTTCCAACCACGCATAAGTGTGAAGGATTGAATCCTGTAATAGATTTAATATAGAAGAGTCTTAGAAAAGGGCACTGGTTCACGCATTTCGGGTTGATTCCTCTTACCTCTATAAATAGAAAGAAATGTAAGGGGGTACTTCACCGAATGGAGCGATAGGTCAAGTATGGGACGTTCAGTAAACAATCCCTTAGCTCAAGTCCTCGGAGATACCCAACTGGGAGCGGAGAAGGCGGAGACGGAGCCGCTTTGGAAGCGTCAACGCAAGAAAAAGATAAGCCAAAAACGTGAAGTAGAGGGATCCCATCCTGACGGATGAGCTGCTCCCTCCCCCGGTTAACTACCACTACCCGGTCTTCCCTTTTAATTGATAGCTTCCGCTGGAGCACTTGCCTTCGTGATAAATCCCTTGAGCTTTTACTATCTTTTTGCTTCTTCTTGCTAGCCTTCGATTGTATGGTTTCCTGTATCGCTCTTGTCAAGCTCCAGCCCGATCCCTGTGATCTCGTACTTGGCCTTCCCCCTCTCTTTCTCTTCGTCCCGGGATAGAGACTTTCACTAAAGGGAAGGTTCCCGAGCTTGGCCGAAAAAAATCCTGGAAGTAGCACTGCTTTGGCGATTGGCAAGACATATCCGAGTAGCGCTGCCTGAACGAAGCGTGGGCGTAAAGCATCAAGTGGAGGCGCCGAATCCTTGCAAGAGGGGGGCAGACCGGTCAAAGCCAAGTCCAGACGAGCTGGCCAAAAGGCATAGGGCCAAGGCTGAGCTGGCAGGCTCATCTCACTTATTGTGTGCTTTGTTGGAATAGACTGACATCAAGGGAAAGTGCACTTTATCTCGATTCCTCTCTTTCTACAACTCTTTCTTTCCAACCCACTGCTCAGCCCCCTCCAAACTATGGCATCAAGGTCGGGAACCCCAAGGGTCGGGCCTCAACCGATCTACTGATAAGGTAAGGGGAAAGACAACTGAATAAATGGGTCTGTCTATCCTATAAAGACGGGCTAGAGTAAACGCCAAGCGCTGGCCCAATTCATATCCAATCACATTGAGTTTATTGCACACAAACTTAGATTCAGTATCGTTTCGGTTCGTAAGCGAGGTCTCATTCAGTCTCACTTCCTCTTCCTATGGTCTCGCTAAGTCCCTTGCTTTCCTATGGCTCACTTCACTAGAGCAGAGCTCAAGTCATTAATCCGCTCCCGGGAAATGAACTTCTTCTATCTCCAGCTATTGAACCAAGCTTGAAATGGGAATTGAGAAGCACGCTTTCAGACCTCTCCCTAGTCTACCAAAGCTAAGGACAGCAATTGATATTAAGCCAAAGGTAGCCACTAACGCTATTGAATACCCTCTTTCAATCCTGTCCCTATCAGCTCTCGCTGCCGTCTTCCCTCACGATCGATGTATTCGACGAAGATGATGGTCCACTCCACTTCCCGGAGGAAGCAGTTTATGTTAAAAAAATAACTCAAAGGTCGGCATGAATGCAGCTTCCAACCCAGCTCGCTGCGCTCCCTCCTCGATGGGGTGCTTTTCGCTCCGGTTGCATTTCTTTCTCGTACAGGAACCCGTACTTGAACTTCAGGAATGGCAGTTGAACTGCTTTATAGGTCGGAACTCGTTCACCTCTTCTTCTTCTATTTTGCCATCCACGTTGGCAGATCGCCTTATCCTTAACGTTGAAGCGGGATCAGATGCGTCAAAGAGTCCCCATTGAATTGTAGGCCGTTGAAAGCCAGCCAATCGTCTTCAAGGGAAAAAGGCCGAAATCGAGTTTGGCCCGGTCAATCATCTGTAGAAGAGCTGAAAGTTGTCGAATTGGGTTCTTCGCGGTCTTCCTCGCTTAATTAGATATTAGAATCTAGTTTGACTTAAAAAAGACCAAAACACCACACCAGGAATCAGAATTGAAGTTTTCAACATTAGGCCATAGACAGCCACCTCAGATCAGGACATGCCATGACAGACCTTCTTGACTAGAAATCTCGCGCATTCCTGCGGGCACACCTTCGCCAAACCGCTTCCGGCGGACGTGCACCGCTCTGGACCTTGGGACTTTCTCGAACTATTGGGCCTGGCACCCCAACGTCCCGTTCCGAAAGGGGCAACATAGGGATTAATCACATTACCTCACTCTTCTTCTTTTGACAATTCAGCTTTCGAAAAGAGAGAGAGACCGCTATCCTTCCCTGAGTGAGGGTACTAGGGCAGGCCGGGGTTGAAGACACCAAGTCTTTTTTTACTTTTTTCGTAATACAGCATGCTCTTTCGACCACCTAACATCGCACCTAAAGAAAGGGGCTTCCTGGCTTCCTTCCTGGATCGGTAGGATGGAACACAACTCGAGGAGGCTTTCGATCGATTGGAACATTTGACCTCAGGTTCGCTCGTTCGCACATAAAAGGATTTAAGAAAAAGAATGAAAAGATGGACACACGGAAAAGACAATACATCTTGATTCCAAATCTAGTCGTCAGGGATCAAACTTCATGAATGCCGCTGGGAAAGTTGGAATAGGGGTGGGCGGCAACTTCAGGGCAGGAAGGTCTGGGGCTTTGGGATACATGTCTTCTTCGGCAAGAAGAAAGATGATTTATCAACATAATCTCATCCCAAAAAGGCTACTTACCTTACTTCACCAAAGGATAGAGAGAAAGAATAAAATCCTACTTCTTACTGATCTTAGTGGGATTGCAGAGAAAGAAGAGGGATTAGCACCTCCACGGATAACTAGAAAGAGGAGTTCCTCACTCAGGAGTTAGTCGGAGGCATTGCTGTTGATGCTCTTGGAAGTGGTATGATTAGGAAGATTTGCCTTTCTTTTTCGATTACGAAGCAGGGATCGCAGGTTGACTCGTCCTTTAAGAAAAAAAGGAAGCAAGCCCCTCCCCCTTTCCTTGGGGATCAGGAGCGACTTATTCCATTCGAGGCTTCTCATTCACTTTAAATAAGACAATGTTCCAGGTAGATAGACCCAGGCGCATCAGCCAACAAAGCAGAACGGGAATAGATTCCGGATAAGCAAAGCAAAAAACGTAGAGCTACAATGCTCCAACCGAAGATCCTAGTGAAAAGGGGCATCAACGACCGACTGAAATTCCTTTCTATATGGGACCATTTGGGGACTTTAACCCTTGTTGAATGCATTTTTTAGGTTACTATATAAGCTATTTTGAACGGAGGAAAGAGATCAAAAATGAACACTTTGTATCTTTTTCTTTGCTTGTTGCATAAAAGCAAGTGACTTAAGGGAAGAGGAGAAGATCTTGCAGCTATTGGGGGATCTCTCTTTCCATCTCACTATAGGCAAGATAGAGGAATCCCTTCTAGAGTGGAAGCATATTCCAGTATGACTCCAACGAAAGTGTCTTCTAAAAGCATATTAGCTGATGTTCTGCTATTTGAAATCAAAGTTGGAGAAGATAGACCTTTGTTACTTCGATCTCCGGATCGAAAGAAAGGATTGGCTGATCTAACAAGGGAAACTACACGAATCAAAGATTTTCGGCTATCGGAAACTATTGTATACTCCTATGCCAGAGACATCCGCTTTGTACTGCTAACGTGTTGACTGTTGGGATTCTCGATATGTGATGGTTCTATATACCTGAGCCTGTGCTTCTCAATCCAAAAGAAATAAGCTCACCGGATTGAGAACTACTTGTTAGAGTTGCTAAGGAGACTTTTTTATAATCAAGTATGTAGTACGCATCATGTACCAAGTCCGTGCGACTGCGGCGAGCCCTTCAATCAAACAGCAAAAGATCTACTTTGTCCGGAGGAATCCTTTGATCCGCTCCGGATCAACAATCCAGGGAGGTTAAGGGCTTTCGCTGTCTTCGTCGCCTCTATTGTTCTAAGTCTCGCTCTTACAGAATCTATTTCACCATATGGAATTCGGGTCGATCTTTCAATAGAAATTAAAAGGCACTTAGTGCTTGAGACTTAGTATCAAATAGGGTTATCCTTCCCGGCACTGGATCAGTCACTAAGCGAATGCGCAACTCTCGTTTTTCGAGTCGGTGTGTCTTCAGCAGGCCAACTAATCTACTAAACAACTATTAGACATTCCTCCCCGCTTCATCCTTTGCTCCTTCTATGTGCGTGGATATCCTCTACTATTGGATTCACTATTCCGAAAGCCCATCTTCTTTCAAAGGCAAAAGCCCTTCAGTCTTAGATGCCCCCCGTCGAAGGCAAGGCAGATCTTTTGACATTCAAAGAAGAGTTTGACACTTAAGATCAGACAAGAAAGAAGCCGGGAAAGAGGGAGCAGAGGATTTGCGACCTGTTAATGTACGAGCTAGGCTTGAACCGCTTAGGCTCTTTGCAAGAGTAGGCGGCTTATGTCATTCTCTTTTTCCTCTTCTGCCTTTAATAGGGTGTGCACGTGAAAAGGAAGATTCTATAAGAAGGCTTACTAAGAAGGACATCCCTTGTGTACGAACTAAGGCTATTCAAGGCATCTCACAAAAAAACTCCCCCTTAGCCTGCTAACTATTATACAGTCAACCCATGCCTTTTACAATTGGATTCTGTAACACCACCTAAAACATAGGAAAGGTCATACCAGGGGAAGCAAGAACTCTGGCAAGCATGGTAGCAGTCAAAGGCTTGAAAGCATGCCCAATCCAAGCTGGCCCTCGGTCTCAATACTCTCTTTATTAGAAGCTGAAAGCGTAAGTAATAGAAGTCTCAGATGCAGGACAGGAGAGCAAAAGGGCGTATGAGTTCCCGAATCCGCTCGCTAGTAAGATAAGAGTGATCATAAGACTGCGTAGAAGTGGTCATCAGTGTGTCCACCACACTTTTGTTCGTAGACCGATAAGTAGTAAGGTTTTTCTGTGTAGTTGAGAGCGGCGTCCTCGTGTGCAGAAAGGAGCGGAGGGACTGATGACTTTCCTGCTTTAAAGCTGCCTATGCCTAGACTTATCGGATTTTGCCTTCAACCCTCAAAAGAAAAGAGAGAGCTCCTTCTTGCTAACAGTCTTCCACTGCTTCGACATTCTGTGGCACAGGCAAAAAGAAAAAGATTTGATTTTCCTCAACAAAGGAAGGTAAGAACGAAATATGCCAACTCCAACTTCACGTGCACAAGAGAAAGAAACTCTCTCTGGCTTGCTGGGAGACCACAATAGCTGTCTCGCTAGTGGGAAACGGAAGGCTTTAAGCTAACTTGTATTCAAAAAGCCTTCCTTTGCAGTTGATGGAACTTGAGAGGCTTACCACTGTAATTAGATCGGCTCTAACATACACAGAGATTTGCCCTTTATCTTTGACATGCTGGCTTTAACCCATCGCTTTGAAATACTTCCTTCTTTTGAGTTAGAACCTGCATCTCTATACTATATAGTATAATAAACTCAGACTAACATCAAGGGGCACTGGCTATCAAGAAGAAGGCAGGTCATCCTTCTTCTTTCTTTATTCTCTTATTCCATATATAATAATAGAGTGATAGTGATGCTGGGCAATTCCCCTATCCAGTCCCTCGAGCTATCCCGTGAGGTCGAGTGTCAAATAGCTTCTCTCCTCGGGCTTGAGGGCATAAATTCATAGAAAATGTCTCTTCCCCCAGGGAAACTGTCTTAGCCAGAGAGAGGGACAAGGGACTTGCATTTCCTGCAAAGAAATGGAGTCAAGGCCGACCGACAGTCCATCTGCGACATTGGATTTCCTTAGTTAGAAATTCCTTGATTTTATGCGACATCAAAATGGAATTGAGTAAGTAAGAAAAGCTATAGAAAGGGTGGACTTGAAGAGCTGCTAACTCGTTTAATCTTAGTGAGCGGAAGCGGGCCCTCTACTATCTACTAATGAACTAATTAAAAGGAAAAAGGGGGTTTGATAGGAATTGAATCAATAGGCTCAGAAGGGGTGGAGAGCGTGTAGTTTTAGCTATAGAAGGAAAGGGTGTTATCGTGCTCCTGAAAGCGAACGAGACAGGTGCGAATGAGCCTTTCTTGTTATGGCATAGCGGTTTACGATATATGTTTTGCGTAGATGAGTTGTAGCAAATCCGCTCTCGCATATCAGCTTTTAATAAACCGAGATAGAAATGTTATTGTCGCAGACACGCCTCAGTACCTACGGCAACAGGTACAGGGAGCACAGTCAGTCTACCATAGATTGAAATAAAGGTAAGCCAAATAAATTCCATCTAACCAAGAAAGACTCCAGGCGACCACAGAGAACGAGCGAAAGACTTGTAACGATAATAATGGAAGCGAATCTAACTCGTACCTGTCAAGTCGAGGAATAACCTCGTTGAATTAATCAAATGGCATAGGGGAAGGTCCACATAATTTTTTATAAAGCCGTGAGTGTGAGAAATTAGGTCGATCTACTGTCCCCCAATACAATAAGTTTTTTACAGCTTACCGACCACACGGTTCAACTCTCTTCTCTATTAACCACCCTATCGCTTCATCTGATCTTTCACTTTCGTCTATGTTCGTAGTTCTGTTTACGCGAATGGACTGTACGAGACCAATCTTTAACTACACTGTTGGGCAGTCTGTCATCACAGGTGGTCGTTACGAAAGGGGTCAAGCATATCACTCAACTATCCTATCAGGATGCCAATGCCAACTTAACTTCTATTTCAGGTGCGGTGAAAGGGAGGCGGGAGCGGTTTCCAACGGCAGTCAACCTCGTATTTCTTTTCTTCCTCGTAACAAGTTATAAAGAAAAGAATGAAGATTAGGCTTTCAGAGTTAACTTACGAGTTATATATATAATTTGAATTAGAAAGAGTCTGGTAGAAAGAAACTACCATATAGTCGGTAGAAGCATTTTGAGATTCTATTTTTTATCGGAAAAGGCCGTACTTTATTTATATTTATTAATAAATCAATGGATTCAAAGCAAAGGCTGGCATAGCCCCACTCCCGAAAAGTGAAGTTCAAGTGCGAAGTAAAAGAGAAGTTTATTCTTTCTGTGGCCAGATAATAGCAAATAGCACCATAATGAGCGGTGACGCATAGATAGCGTATTCTACACTTAACGGCCTGGTATACGAGGAGGCATGCATGGTTTTGATAAACAAGTCCAGCTGCATGTCGAGTTTTCTGAAGGAAAGATACTGTAGGAAGACAACAATAAGTAAGTAATAAGTGGACGGATCGAATCCTCAATAGGGTCACCATCAAGGAAGCAGTAATCAAAATCTTAGTTATTACTTATCCACGGACTTAAGCACTAATGAGGTGCTTGGCGAGCAGTTAAGAATAGAAATGAAAAAAGACTATGTTTTATAATCATGACTAAAGAAAAGAGCCAAGTCAAAATAAATAAGTAAGAAAGGGGGCTCTACTGTCGGTAGTTTCAAGTGAGTTTACTAAATCGATGATGACAGACTCCTTCTCGCTGAGAATGGTAGATAAATTTCTTCTTCTTCTTAGTGACCCGGTTATTATACAATGATGTTTTCATAAGATGTATCGAGATTGGAAGAGAATTTCTTTGTATTGCTCACGCGACGAAAGACTGAATGCTGGGCTACGTAGGGAATCCCTAACGGACTCCTCCTCTTTAGGAAAAACCTTTTAGGGGAAGACTCTTTCATAAAAGGGCATTTTCTTGTCCAAGAAGCCTTTATTCTATTCTACGTTTCTGTTGTTTGAGTTATCCTTTAATTATGTGCGAGGAAAGCCGGAAAGAGCGGGCTAAAAGAGCGGCTATTCCCCTAAGAGCTGAGTCTCAAAGACCGTATTCAAGGGAAAAGCGGATTCGATGCCATCTTCATTCCCATTCCCTTCTTCTCGGAGCAGTTAGAATAGTATAAGAATCGGACAGGAGCAAAGCCATCTAAGCAAAGCTTGATGAATCGGATTCAGACCAACTTGGATTATGCGTATATACCATATTCTTTCTCGTCAATAAATAGTGTAAAATAGTGTATGTGATGTACTTACCCAGTCCTTAAGCCTTTCAATCTTGAGACCGGGTATGGTTGATCTGCGAGAGTGCCCTAAAAGTCACACCAGCTAACCGACAGATCGTAGAAAATATGACGCACTGGTGAATACCCATCACCCCTATGCTATGGGGCTAAGGCCCTCCTGAACGCCTTTCACCCTTATGGGGCTATGGCAGTTCATATGCCTTACTCACTCCGTCGGTTCAGTTCTCTGTGCCGACTGACTGAAGGCCAACGACTAATAAGGGGGGGACTTCTTCAGGCTTAAACGGGAGCTTAAGGTTCAAAATGACTTCCAGACGGCATTGTAATTTCTCATGGATTGAGGTGGGTCATAAGTGGAAGGACCGGACTGAACTACATTCACAGAATTCGAAGGACCGGACTCACTTGTCCTTTGGTGTGTGGGTAGCGGGTCCTGAATGATACTGGGATTAGGAAGAACTTGCTGCGGTGCTGCAGGAAAGACGACCGACCCTGATTCTATAAGGTCCTGGATCTTGTGCCTCAAAGGCTAAGATCTGTCAGTAGCATGCCTTTGGCCTTGATGAAATGCACAATGGGCATTCGAATTATACAACCTAGGCAAAGGATCAGGAACAGGCCTGTGCTCCAACAAAGTGAGCAACCCCCTTTCGAGGAGTTGAATTACACTCATTGAGGGGAGTTCAATTCCTACGGGGCAGACCTTGGCCATAAACGTCGGTTAACCAACTGAACCTCACTCGCCGGATTTGGATCCGGGTGCCAGTGCGTCCTGCAGAACCACTCTTTTTGGTAGGTGCTGATGTTTGAGTGGTGGATGCACTTGGGACAATAGGCTACTTTCCTGTGCTTATCTATAATGCTTCAAATCCCCATGAGCAGGGCGCAGTACGCAGAAGATAAATTGATATGAGTCAGAATAGCCAGGAATCCTGAAATCATCCACAAATCGCATGTCTTAAGTAGGGAGAGTTGATTCATTTCACCCATGCTTCGATCACTTCTCGACGCGGTATAATCAGTCCCCGCTTTGGATCTTCCTCTATAGGCTTTCACGGGAGCTCTCCCGGGACTTCTTCCTATAGATAGGGGAGAGATTGATCTAAAGGATGCTTTGAACTACTGAACGGAAATGTTATCCTCTCGACCAAGACCTTTCACAAGCAAGAAAACAGAATAGCGTATTAGACCGAGCCTAAGCCAACCCTTCTTTCGAGCCTACTTTCGAGCTAATTCTAGCCAGCCCTTTGACTCGGTCTTCAGCTCTCATCTCATATACGGAGGATAGGGATTGATCAGGACTGTCCTACCCTACCTACGGGTTAAGACAGTTTAGTTTTATCGCCGAAAATACGGCCAATTCCCTTAAGAAAAAGCTCGCTTAGTCACGGGAGATCCAAAGTCAGGTTCAAAAATGAGATTCTATTTGGCGGATTTAGACTTTAACAAAAAGGATAAGGTTACGCAGTACTGTACCGATATCATACCAAAGCTTCTAACAAGCAATTGAAAACCTTACTCTAAGAAGCGCAGGGACGTAGCGCACGTTAGCGAAAGCCGTTGCGCCTTAGAACAAGCAACGGATTGAGCTAGCAAGAAAACGGATGCGCGAAGCTAACGCGCAACGTGCGAAGCGGCTCGAGCGTCAGCTCGAGGGCTTGAGACGCTCAGTCCGTTGCTTGTTTCTCTGTGAAGATAGACTGCTCTTTATTGCTTTGCGTGTCAAGTGCGAGATTGGATCAAAAATAGCGTAGAGAAAGTAAAATGGTCTTTTTAGTACAGTACGATCGATCAGGCCATTCGATAAAGTCTATTCGCTAGGTCTTTATGGAATTCTATCTATTAGCAGGTCGGTCTAGGTATATTTCTCCTGAGAAATGAGTTCTTTCCTTTGTGCATCTTTCTTTTCCCATGTCTTTCTTGGTTGGTAAACCCAACTGGCGATTTCCGTCTTCCTGAATTGGGAGAGCAAGCAATAAAGTCTCTCCTTTTGGGAGCAGAGCAGTCAAATAATGAAAAAAAGCAAATGATTGTTATTGTTCTAAATAAATTCTTCACGAATTGTTGTGATGCAGCGGAACCATGGCAATTAGGGTTTCAAGACGCAGCAACACCTATGATGCAAGGAATAATAGACTTACATCACGATATCTTTTTCTTCCTCATTCTTATTTTGGTTTTCGTATCACGGATCTTGGTTCGCGCTTTATGGCATTTCCACTATAAAAAAAATCCAATCCCGCAAAGGATTGTTCATGGAACTACTATCGAGATTCTTCGGACCATATTTCCGTCTATCATACCGATGCTCATTGCTATACCATCATTTGCTCTGTTATACTCAATGGACGAGGTAGTAGTAGATCCAGCCATTACTATCAAAGCTATTGGACATCAATGGTATCGGACTTATGAGTATTCAGACTATAACAGTTCCGATGAACAGTCACTAACTTTTGACAGTTATACGATTCCAGAAGATGATCTAGAATTGGGTCAATCACGTTTATTAGAAGTGGACAATAGAGTGGTTGTACCAGCCAAAACTCATCTACGTATTAATGTAACACCTGCTGATGTACCTCATAGTTGGGCTGTACCTTCCTTAGGTGTCAAATGTGATGCTGTACCTGGTCCTTTAAATAGGATCTCTATTTCGGTACAACGAGAAGGGGTTTACTATGGTCAGTGCAGTGAGCTCCACTCCGCACCCCTTCTCATGAGTTCTCACGGTCCCAACTCGGGGTGGACGGATATACTGCTGGGAGCTGAGGAGGACAGCACGGCGCAGCAACTGGCGGTCGTCCCTTCCGGCGGATCGCCCGCGGGTGTGTGGACGCATTTCGAGGATACTTTGGAATCCTCCGGGCGTAGTAGCAGTAACCCGTCGGTAAATCAACCGGGTGAACAAGCTATGCCTCCCACGAGTCCCGTTGCTTCCGGGGAGGCGGAACCCGCCCCAGCGCCGCCCCTAGCTCCACCCGGAATTCTGCCCCAATTAGAGCCCCCCCTAATCTCAGATGAGGAACGCATCGACGTGCTGCGTTCCCGGTATGTCCTACTAAATTTAGGTGGGGATGATGGGTTAAGCCGTATGAGCTCCATCATCTCTCACCAACTATTTATCGAGCGCTCGATAGAAGCAGCACTAGTAGATGACGGATTTAACCGTATATCTATTATTCACAAATACAGTGAAATTCGGGGGGTCCTCCATTCCCCGCAAGGAGAGCTTCTATCTGAGCGCACCTATCGTGCCCATGTCAATCAAATACGAGAACAGGGCACGAGGGAAAGCGTTCCGTATCGGCGGGTCATCCAGGCCGTAAAAAGTTCTCGTATTCTGTTAGAGAGAGCAGATGGGGGGGTTCCCTAGTGGAGGGGGGTATCACATTTTTTCTTTAGAGATAGGGGCGAGTACTGTACTACACGAGCTCGTAAGTCAAGTACGGAACGAGCCTTGTCTACGAAGCAGAGCGACCTCGTCTTGCTTGCTTCTGGCGAAGCTTCTAGCACTAGATAATAGGCATTTTTTTATGGGAGGAATACAACTTTTAAGGCCGACCACTACATAGGAGCGATAGCGAAGCCAAGCCGTATAAAGGCTCAAGCAAAAGTAATTCAAAATAGGAATGGGCCTACAACTGCCACCCCATAAACTCGATCTAGAGGAGGAACAGAACCCATTTCTTATCCTACGATAGGAAATAAAGCGACTACTTTACGACTGGACCACTTCTTTCCTTGAAGCCAAACTTTCCTACAGTCAAAATGTTGGAAGATTCCGTTTAGGAAAGCAATCCGACAGCTTGGGCCGAGGAAGAGCTTGTAACTAGGGGTTTGGTTTGAGGAGTCATGGAAGGCCTACGCGATAGAAGGACTTGGAATGAATTCGGACGGGGCTATTACACTGTACCAAAAGAAGGACTTGCTTCGGGAGCAGTTTAAAGAACTAAAGAAAAAGCTATTCGCCTTACTAAGCAAGCGCTAGGGGACTGGAATGCTTTACGGCCTAAGATCGAGTTGGAATCCTAGACTGACTACGTGTTCTACGGGATAAGAGATTGGACGGAATCTCCATCAGAATAAGAATAAGAGGTAGGGGAAATGTCCCTGACACGAAGAAAGGATACCCGAATGGTGATACATCTGAAATGAAAGCACGTTCACTTACTCCCTTTCGGCTGAGCTCTTCACCCGCTTCTCTTCCCACTCGGCTCGGCCAAGCAGTTTCACTAATGTATTGGGGCATTGAGTGTCCTTCCTTGACTGCCCCCTCCACTTCCTCTTCACATGGACTGATAAGGGGCTTCATCCCCCACTGTTGTCCTTAACATGAGGATGATAGGGATTTCGAGAGAGAGACATAAGGTCAAAGGTGTTTGAAAAGCCTATTCTTGATGATGAGTTCTCACATTCGATTGATCTCTTCCATCCTTGAAGGAAGCAAAGGAAAGAAAGGGCATTTCATTTGAAGATCGATGACTTGCCTTCTTACTTCTTTGTTTTAGTCAGGACTGCAAAAGCAAATTCAACGAAAGATGCACCAACCACTAGATTCTCTGACGCAACTGTCCGATTTGGCTTTGTCCCAGCCGTGTTAGGGGAATGAAAAAGATAGAGATAGGGGCAGCCCCATTCATTCAAGGTAAGAACGGGTAGCATAGCTACTGCATTAGGTCCGTAGGGTCCGGAGACAGGGGAGCGAAATGCCACCCCATTTCAAAGGTGCGCAGCAGACAGGGCAAAAACAAGGTCAAGGGCTGAGTTTGAATCCTCAGATCAGTTTATAGCCACATTTCTTCTTTCGACCCGGTACTATGATGTCATTGGGCAGTAACAAGCTCAGGAATTTCTTGATGGAGCAGCTCTTCCAAATCTCGATCTGAACATTTGCGTATATGAGGTCTGAGTCTACTTCCTTTTCGATTAAAAGATAGGTTCTTAGCCGCATTGATTCTTTATCACATTCTGACCCTGAAACCTCTATCCCGTCAAGCCATAAAGAAATCAGCAAGCTCTAGGGGTGGGCTGTCAGTCACTCTTCACTGTATGGTTCTTTTCCTCAAAGCAAGGAGTCTGAACCCTAGGACTATAAATATCCGTTCCTGCCGCATTGAGTAGGTCTTAGGTCTCTTTTTTAGATATTAGAGACGAACGGGACTTTGACAAAGACAGACTTTCTGACTGTAGCCACGTAGGGTTCAGGGAAGGCTTTGTGAACAGCTAGGGTAATTTTCCAGAGAGGCCAAGGGGTGGGGGAATGAAGAATGGGAGAAGCGGGAAGTCCAGCACCATCTAGCCCTAGAAGAAAGAAATAAACCCAGGAATTGACTTCTTTAGGGCTTAGGGCTAAAAGGAGATGGATAGGCATAACATTCTCTACTCGGGCAATGAGCTACCCCTCGGGCTGGGAGTTGAGTTACGACTCCGACTATGACTACTAGCTTGAGCTTTGTCTCAGGAGTTCATGCATGTGGGCCGTACTACAGTTCAGCTTCTGGAGTGGTGGCCGGATTGCCCCACCTTTCCCCTGGAGACTCTCAGACAATGGATTGGTATCAGCGGTCTGCCTGTTCACTGTTGGGATTCCACTTCCTGAAGCGAAGTGGTGTCAAGCTTTTTTTCCCTGGTAGCTATTAATGAAGAGACATTAAACCTGGATGATCTTGTGGATAAAAAAGTTCATATGGAAATCCCAGTGGGAAAAGGTATTCCAACATCGCGCGCATTGATGAAGTGGGTGATCTTCAAAGGCCGGTTTCTTTCCGACCCATTCTGGTCTCGGCGGGGACGAGAGTAGGACAGCCAAACGAGATGTGGCTGCTTCAGCGCAAGAGAAAGAGAGGCCCCTCGTACAAAGCCTTTTCTTTCCCGCGTGGAAAAGGAAATATAAAAATTCAGTAGAGGACTAGCTCGCATAATAGGTAGGGGTGAAGTACGCAATTTCTTTCGTTCTTTATAATAAATGTATTCCCTTCTAAGGGCATGTACTACGTAGGGCCTGTCGGCCCGGTCATAATGATCGGTCTATCTCCTTTCCCCGGAGTAAAGGAAGGAATTTCATTCGTTTATTCCAATAGTTTTCTTTTACGAGATATCCATCCTAGTCCCACGTAGCAGTAACTAGAGGTGCCTTCAAACATACCGATCATTGCATTCTCTTTCCTATTTCGCCAGGTCCATCGCCCAGGACCCAGACGGGGCTTCCGCGACACCCACTTACTACTAGATGCGCAACTAGGCATCCTTCTTTCTTCTCACACAGACCAAATTCCCATTTCAAAAGCCTGGGATCCTGTCCCTTGGACGACTTAACGTAATGGGAGAATGGCAACTGGTCCATGCAGTGGTAGAACCTGGTCTTTCCTGGTGCCCTAACAGGGAATCCTGGTGAACCGGGGCGTACTACATCCCATCCTCTCCCAGCTCTACTCTAGTTGCCCAGAAGCGTACACAAGGAATGAAATAAATCTGTCTTTCTAAGAATATGCCTTTCGGGGCTTTCCTCTTTCTCTTTGTGCCAGCTGGCCCTGACCGAATGTTCTGACTCCCGGTAATCGAATGGGTGGTAGTTGGGTTGGCTTTGGCGAAACTTTTTGTCTATGAGCTGTTTTGACTGCTTTCTTCCCTATAATATAAGAAAGAAGAAGCACTTGCTTCAGTAACACCAGTAGCAAGAGGAGGAGGTAGGTTGGAGCCAGGCAAATAGAGTAGATAGGTAGGTCAAGTTTATAGGTCGAGCACTCTCATACATATAGTACATGATAGAAATTCTTTAAAAGCTCGAGATTTCAGTCAGTGATAGACAGCTTGGCTAGCTATCCTCTCAAAAAGGTCATTCAATCTCAGTAGTGGCAGGAAGAACACAGCTCCCAGGCGTACTGATAAGGCTTAACCGGAATGGAATAAGGTTGGATGGGAGTGCGCTTCTTCAATATAGGAGGTATACTTCTATCTGACTCTTCTTCCACGATAAAAGAGAGGGGAACTCAGACTTCTCTTTTGACTACCGGGGGAGAACCTTACTTATACTCAGTATAAGAGCAGGTCTCCACTGCCTATAGCATAGAGGCGAGAGTCAGTGCCTTTCCTTCCCCAGCGTTCAGTGGAACGTGAGGCACTCTTTATTGGCTTTCAGGCAATGGAAGGGGCTATTCCCACTACGCGCTAACTATCAGAGCAGGAAAGAAATATGTCATGTCAATTTCTGCCCTTATTCGTCTCCAATGCATCCCTATTCTCTGTGCGTCGGTGTGGTCTCCTATTTCTTTTTCCTTCCAAGGAATGAAATCCAGAACATTGAATTCTAAGGCTTTAAGCTATACTTAAGTAAAGACGAACTCCAGGAACACTCACCCAATCTCGAAATAGAAATAGTTAACCTTTGTGAAGAGATTTACGCATTCTCAATCGACAAAAGGAAACTTTCAATCTGAGTCAAGAGAGGCCTTCTAAGGCTTCTTATCTTTACTCGGGTGAAGATCTGGGATGAGAATCCCAGTGAAGATAGGGGAATAGTCAGATAAGCCCGGAAAATATACAGGAATAGTCAGAGAGGAGGCGAAAAGAGCCTTAGGATTAGATTCAATTATCAGGCTGCAACTTAGTCCGTCCTCGTTAGAGACGGGAGTTGACAGATCAGGCTATTGGATTTCTTTAAAGTTACGGTTGTTCTTCTCCGTTGGAAGAGAAGCCTGCACTCTCCAATCGACTAGTGATGTGACTTCCAGGGTCAGAGAGGTAAGAAATTCCTTTCGAACTTAACTAGATCGCCTTTCACTTAGACTTCAATACTAGACTTTCTAAGCCTGACTTTCTACTTCCTTGACTCCCTGATCAGTCACGGAGGGGAAAGAGGCTGAAATAGCTTCTAGAGGACTTCCTCTCTGGCCTACAAGATCAGATGAACCAGGTTTTGGATGAGAAGAAATGGCTTCTTTGTTCTTTGGGAGTTAGAGTTGTCCTTTGTTCCCAGATTTAATGGGTTTATGGGGGAAGGAAGAAGAATTTTTTCCCAGGCTTTCTAACTTACTGGCCTAGCTTTTCAGATGCTGTAATTGCTTTCCTTGTTAACTATTTCCCCGCGGAAACTTACCTACCAAATATACTAGAATAAATATACTATAATATACTAGATAGCCCTGCTCTAGCTTCCAAAACCTATCCTACTGGCATTTCATACTTGACTTGCTTGACTTGCTTTCAACTCCGGGCAATAGAAGTAGAAGTTATGCCCGCTCGGGCAAGTCTTTCGGGGACGTAATAAATCGAGGATGCTTTCCTTCCTCCCGGAGAAGATACGGGACTAGAGATCAGAGGACCTTTCAGATCCTACTGCTATAAATAGTAATTCCATCAATCTCAGGACGGTAAATTACAATAGGAATGAACTCCTGGACCTCATATAAGGCAGTCTGGGAAGACAGTCTATAAGTCTAATTTCTGTCTCAACAATCACATATAGTTCCATTCCATCCTTAGCTGCTTTATCCTGCTCAGTAGAATGCTTTCTTTACGAATCTAAACCAATCATCGATCCTTAGCCGCTTTCTCAATAGATAAATTCCACTGCAACTTTTCCCCGTGAATGAAGATCAGGCTATTGGGCTGAAATTGGTTTTTAACTAAACTTAGGATCTCGCTGTTAAAGCAGGACAGGAAATAAGATACATTCTTATTCCTTACTTCTTTCTCAATCACGGGAATTTATTAATTCATAAATAGCAAAGGAAGTGAGAACTGAAGGGAGACACTTAAAAGACTGAAAGGACTTCCCTCCGGGTAAAGCCAAACTCTACTCTTGAGGAGTTGGTATTTCATCCCTCGGTGTAAAAAGATTAATCTCCACCAGCTAGCATCCTAGACTACAAAGTCAGGCTTACGGCTTAGCATCAAGACTTTCGACTGAGTCTTCCATAGGCAGGTGGGAATTGATTAGGCTGTCAGATCAAATAGATCAGTTAGCAGCTAAAGGGTAAACATCTTCTCTTATAAGGCGGCTTTTCTTCCTCAAAAAGTTCAACCTTTGCCTCCGTCGTACCTTCTTATTACGTATGTTCCTACAGGGAAGATCAGGGCAGAAAATCCCGGGATTTCGAATTGAAGAAAGTTCCTTTTGATCTTAGCCGCTGGCTTAACCTAATTAATGATTTCATGATTGGAACCTCAACAGACGTAATTTCGCCAGTGCCGTTATCCTTCCTGGCGGTTAATCTAAGGGCAGAGCGGAACGCACTAAGACTGGTTTTCCCACTAAGAAGACACTTGATTTCTGCCATATAATGCCTTCAAAGGCGCGGGTTAAAGAGTAATTCAATCTACTTATCACTGTCACCTGAAGCTGCTTCTCTTTCTTTCTAAGGGCAACAGCCAATCTCAATAGTGATCTCGGGATCCGAATATGATTGATAAATTTGTAATAGATTCACCAGGTCATAAGAAGATATTCCAAGGACAGGCCAGTAACTCAAGACTAAGCCTACTACGCACCTCTGAAGGAGAAGTCCCCCCGGAGACTAGAGGTGAAGACCCGGGCACAAACGCTAGAAGAGACGTTGTTTTAACTTCATGGCCCCCCTCTTCTCTGAGGAAGGAAGCAGGGGCTTGTTGAAAAGACTGAGTGTTAGTTTGGCAGCTAGCAGGCGAGCTCTTTATAAGGTCCTAGTGCTAAAATCTCAATCTATCGGACGGACGGCCTTGCCTTCTCCAGCTCCGGTTGAGATTGTATGATAACTATGCGGCTTGGGTTCTTTACGGCTTGTATTAGATTTAGATATAGTAATAGGACGGGAAATCGACTAAATAGAAGTTTGATCTCAAGGTGTGGAAGTAAGTAAGGAAGAAGTTGGAGATGAGATCTTTATATTCTGATATTCACCAAGGCCTACGAATACACATACTAGGCCCAGACACACGCATACACTTACAAAGATAGACTAATACAAGGCATACAACTACCGAAAGCACAACGACCAGAAGAGATTAAGAAGCAGGTAAACGAAGTCTGAGTCTTTCAGGAAATGTTAAACCGTTCGCAAGGGATGTCGGAAATTACGTATGCAGAGAGGTTAGAAGATGCTATTGATAAAGCGGCAGGGGAAACTCATTCAATTTATCTTTCTATTGACCGAAAGAAAGAAAAGAACCTTCGGTTTCCCTAATCAAGTTCAATCTATCGAACAAGCGTTACCCGCTTCTTCTCTGGGAAATTACGTAGGAAAGAGCGGCTACCTAAAGAGATTTAGTTAGGGAAAGCTGCAAGAGCTGCATTATAGCATCCTATTTCTCAATCCATTACTGCGGTAGGAAAGCTATAAACTTCTTACTTTATTCTTACTGAATATGGCGCAGTTAGCCATTCACCAGGTAACTACGCGAACATACTGCCTTCTTTACGGCCTTAGATCTTAGCTCTAACAAACACACTACTAACTCTTAACTCCCAAACATCCCTTGCTGCCTTAGATGATGAAGTCAGGGCCTTTACTAGCCCGTTTACCAGTGGGCTAAGTAATTCATACTACCAGCTGTCTGGGATTTTATATGGGCTATTGCACTAAAATCAAACTAAGAATCTCAGCGGCAGTCCGGCACAGCGTCTTCTCTTTCATCAGTTGCATCCGGGGAAGAGCACGGAATTCTGAATTTCACTTTGCGATGTTACAGTTAGACAGAAGTGTTCTGAAAGCTAAGACCCAGGTGAAGACCGGGCTATGCCTGGGGATCCCACTTCTACAACTATTGATATTGACTTAGAAGGCGGGATCTCGTTAGTAAAGCATTCCGAAGTCGTAAATCAAGCCGGAAGTATGAAAGAAGAATGAAAGGCTGAGCAAACTATTTAGATTTTGGTGAATTCACCTGCTGAAACAGCTATGGGAGGCGGCCAGGATTAGTTTAGTGTTCACAGGCCCGAACCTTCTATTCACTGATGGGTGACTTTAGAATCAGATCCAATTGATCTTCCCCGCTCCTCTTAACCGGTAGGCAGGAACACGGAGCGCTACAAGTCCGGATTTATGAAAAGTAGAAATATCATTAGAAAAGAATGGTTGTGATTCCGACTAAAGAAAGCATTCTACTGAACCGGAGATAACAAGTGTGTCATCTTTTCCGACCGGGGGCACTTAACTACGAATTCAGGAAGAGGGATGAAATCCCGAATTCCTGATAGAGCTACTTGAGAGAAAAACAACAGCTACTCCTAACTACCAAGAGTTGGGCTTTCGCCCCAGGGAATAAATTCCCAATGCCCAGTGCTTTCTCTGAGTGAGAAGGTATGCAAGTCTAAATCAGACGTATGTGAGATTCCAATCCTTTAGAAGCTAACTGAGCTTACTAGTGTCCTCCCCTATAGTTGAGTTCAGGCTTCTCTGCCTCAATGTGCCGGTTCTCACTTACTATATCTATATGCTATTTTGCTATCTACCATCCCGACCTGATAGAGAGTCTAAAGCCACACGTAGTCAGTAGTTTCAATCCAGTCCCCGGATCCGGAGGCAAGGTAGCAGGCTCGTAAAGCCATATCCCGTATCGGGCTCCTTGGGAAGAGTTAGGGAGGCGCAAAGGCCGTTTAATTGACTCAACTACGTAAGCAGCTAACATCTCTGCTTCCTCAGATCTGCCTATTCGGATTTAGTGTGTTTGGGGAGGAGATATTAGTCATTCTCTTTCTATCCGATGGTGAGATTAATCGATCTATTTGCATTACAGTCCGAGAGTTCATTCTTTTCAGTGTCTGAAGTCGGAGATGCGTCATTCTATGACGTAGTTTTCCCGAGGAAGAAGAAAACAAGTAGCTTCCCATCCTGTCTGCGACTGACTAACATGAAGTAGAAAGCGCAAGTCTCAAGTCAAGAAGAAGCGTCAGATCATCCTATTACCGCCTCTTAGCAGGAACATAGTCTTTCATCTTCTTTGTCACCGTGGGCTACTAAGATTAAGAGTTCTATTATTTTTTAGTTACAGCGGGCCGTATACAAAGAGAGAAAGAAAACCTCGGGCGCCCAAAGACGTATTGATATTGAGGTCCTGACCTTCCTCTAACTATTGTCTTACCATCCCGTGCTTAGACAGATATGGTAGGCAACTAGGCCCTAAGACCTCTAAATCAAATCCCAATCCCTATGGGCACTTCACTACGAGATTGGAGTAGACTTAGCGCTGTCTGTCAATTTCCCGTCCAGCAACAGATCTTCTAGGCAACAGGAAGTCTAAACCCCAGGATTATCATCCAACACGCCATTCCTACCTGATACAGAGAAGGCGTAAGTCTGACTGATGAAATGCCATATTCCTTGGAATCTCTTCCATATTCTGTATCTGTCACCGCCCCTATTCTCTCTAGCCCGGTGGGATAAGGACGTAGTTGAGTTAGTTGATACAATCCAGTCCTTGGAATGAGTTGACAGAGAAGAATGAGCAGAAAGCACCTAAGGGAGAAGCAGGAGCTAGTACGCAATAGTTACTCGTCCTTCCGCATTGGCAGTAAGTTAGTCGCGTAGTTAGTATGAGAACTAGGCTTAGACGTAGTCAACCGGGGAGCTCGTAGACAAAGAGTTGCCCACAAAGACCAACTCCAAACTCATCAATAACCCTAGGGCAAAAGCCTTATAATCTATTTCAAGACCCGGTGAATCTAATCCTATGCCCTCTGGGCTCATATCCCCTTAAGCCTGGGAAGTTCGTTAGAAAAGAATGGCCAGTCAGTTTGAAAGCAAGGTATTCCATTCCTAGTCAGCTCTGATTACCATCCGGAGGTCCGCTATTCCTTAACCCAACCAGGGATCAAACCCTAACAACAAATTACTAAGAGGCCCGGATCGGGAGTTCGATATAGACGTATTAGCACTCACTCTTAAAGCCCTGCTTTACATTACAGCAAACTCTTGATATTTAGACTTAGGCGCCTTTACTTGAGAGATTCCTCCAATCCCGTCCGCCTAAAGGAATACGAAAGGATTGGCATAAAGGCCAGGAAGTTAGAAAGCAGCAAGTAATCTTTCTATTTTGACACCGCAGATTGATAAGCCGTAAATCAGTTCGAAAGCAGTCTTAGTGGGAAAGCAAGAAGTCATATTTAGAGTTACACGTCCTTCCGCAGCAAATAAGGTTTAGTTACTTTCCCGTCCTTGGAAGAAATGCCATATAAATAAGGTAAGAAGATCCCTTAGCTTCTAACTGATCTCTAGGCTCTTCAAACCTCTCTAGCTCCGGGGGAACTTAGTGAGGAAAGTCCATGGGAACTTTACTACTGCTAAGAACAATTGCTTTTCTTCCCAGATCGGGATTCCTATAATCCGTATGAAAATAAGGCTCAGGACAGCGATGAGGATTAGTGGGCAATTGCCTGATTACAGGAGGAGATGCGAGGAATAGCTCATTAGATCCATGCCACTTCGAACTCCAAGTCTTAAGCAGAAGAAGAGGAAGAACGAAGCTTTCCACTTATTAATTTATTCGGAGGTCGGGAGAGCAGCTACTTTTTGACTTTCAACCTACGACCGAAGTCAAGGACTTGACTGGACAGACTGATTGAGAGACAGACCAGGCAGGCTACTTTCTATAAAGAAGAGACCTTTTTTATTTCCGGATAGGCCCACAGGATAGAAAAGTAGATCGTTCAACTCTAGCTTCTGTTTTCAGGTCCCACATTGAATCTCAAATCGATCTTTGCTACATGCTGCTTAAGACATCGAATTCGAAGAAAGAGAGAGTGAGCAGCTGACTTGCAACCTAGGACCTAGGGGCAGGAAAGATGATATTACCCCAAGACTGACTTTCACTATGCATTCATTCGTGCACTATCTAAGATCCGATTCTCTAGTAACCTATTCTTTAATATTGATTCATCTTCCCATCCTCTTCTTTCTATCTCCGTAGTCAGTCTGGCTGCATACTCCTTCTGGATGAGTTCTGTGGCAAGCTGACGGATTCTGCTACTTCTTCTCTTCCGAAAGAACTTATTCTTCTAAGAGCGGATATTTCAAAGAGAGCACCGGATCTTGCATGAATGTGCACATTCGATTTGTTCACATCTTGAATATGACCCTTTGCCATAGACCAATTGCCAGAGATTGGCTAGCATGAGGACAGATAGGCTAAAGAGAGGTTAGCCCTAGCTAGTGTTAGAGAGCTTGCTGGATGAGAGCAGACTAGACTGAGTTCCACTTCCATACTCCAGTTTACAGAGGGCTAATGGCTGGCTTGTTGGTTTAGTATAAAACTATAAAGATAGAAGATAAGATATTTTATGCCTTATATGCCGGCCCCCCCATCTCTCTCTGTACTATCGTCAATAGGAGGGAAAGACGATTCTTCTTGGCTGGCTGCCCTGCCCGACGAAAGGTGGTTGTTCCTTACTAGTACTTCGCTTCTCCGAACCACTGACTGACTTGGTTGCTCGCAGAACATATGCTACGATCCACCGGGTCTTTCCATATTGATTTCGCGCGGGTTTACGAGACATGGGACTTAGGGCAACTCTTACTCCGGCTTCAGGCGGCGGCCCGGACGTGATGGAAGCATCTCGTATGTAGAATGTACACGGTTGGTAATAAGAGGATGAGGTCTTCGGGTCTTCGCCTTTTGATTGAGTTTCCGAACGAAGTGCTTGCTTCTGCTTGTCGAGCAGCCTCACTTCATTCATGCATGGGCCTGGAACAAACGAAAGCGAACCAATTCCTTTCCTTTAGCGGCCGCTACTCTAGGATGTCAATAGCTCGACCAGGACAGAAAAGTAAAATTCATTCATTATCTTACTGATCATGTAAACGGAGACCTTTAGAAGGTTCCAACGATCTTATCCCATCAAGGTCAAGGTGTTCAGATCAATGCCATCTAGGGTTCGATCAGTGATAGCTGGGGTCATCTTACCTGGAGCAGATCGGTTGATCTTATAGACACGAGACTGAACGTAGGGTTGACCCACTCGACTAAAAGGAGAGGTTTGCAAGAACTCGACCGTTAGGGAGAGGAACATGATTCTTTGATAGACTCTACCTTGCTCGAGCTGCTCCTCTTTCTTATTGATGGCTCCTGAACGCTGTTCGTAGGAAAGCTCCAGATTCCGTAAAATAAGAAGTGGTGCTCTTCTATCTCTAGCAGGTCTGTCGCTCACGTGACCGACAAGATCTGTCACTTCCAGGGATAAATACCCCCACCAGATATGCGCCTCTTTAGGATAAGATGATTCCATATCCAAGCCATAAATACCCATGGTACTCTCTCTATCCCAAACGCACGCCATCACCTGAAAATTCCCCATAGGCCTGTCTTTCTCTACAATGAGCCTCAACTCTTCTTTATGGAGTTATGGAAAATGTGCCCAGCTCATCTTCGTTAGAGATTGGGGAGTCAATCCCAAAGTGGTAAGGCCCAGGCGGCGTAGAAGTGATATGAGGGGGCTCTATCACCGCGTAAACATACCCACAAATGTTGGAAATGAACTAATTTCAATGACTAGAATGCAATACCATAATACAAATTTGAGCATGCGCTGCAAATTTACGAATAATACAAGCATGATGTCTAAGAACTTATTTCAAACCTATTGTAGATATTACAGTAATATTGCTGAATGTTCGTTAGATGAGCTTTCAAGATATATTAGTATATTGTACGTATCTAAGCCAGAAGAATTTGTTGACTTAACAGTTGAGGAGGTAGCTTCAATACAAGTTAGAATACAGACTGGTGAATATACTCTGTCTAATTTTAGACTTAATATTGTTACAACAACAGATAAAACTCTTATAACAGGTATTTATCATACTAAAATGAATAATACATATATATATGGTAGTGTTTCTTATATTCCGGAGGATAAACTTGTTATTATGGCGCTTGGGGTCATGCTAAATACGAGATTTCAAATATTATAAAATCAATGTTCGTTTTCCAATCCTATAACATATTATGATAATGTGAGTTCGTCAATAAATGAACCAATATCTCGGTTATATATTATAAATATGACCCGTACTCATTTAGTTATAAATAAAGAATATCTTTTGAGTAGGCTTGAGCCTATAGTACAGAATAAAGATATAATGGCATTAATAAGCTCATTCCTATATATGCCATTATATATTCATGAAGATGATGTTACTATTATAATGGATAATATTCCCCACACAGGATACTTGACTTCTATTCTATTCAATTTTTACATAATGGAATTGGTTAGTAAATTTCATATAAAATATCCTTCATTTTTGTATGCTAGGTATCATGAAGAGATTATAGTCACCACTTCGCAGGATGATAATATCTTGTTTGAACAGTCTCTTTTAGAGGTATTTTCACGTTTATATTTGGCAGGTGATATTAATTCAATAGTACCGGGGGATGCTCCTTTCACTTGTAAACATGGAGGTATAGTATTGCTTAGTAGTGATGGTGTAATCAAAATAGATGATTCCAAATTAATAAATCCTCGGTATGGTCAACTCTATGTGTATCCCTTGAATTAGTGTTCTAAATAGATTTTATACAGAAGGTCTGACTCCCTACCGTTGAATGCGTGTGGTCAACTGTGTAATCGAGTAAGCCAACATTGACTGACTTTCATGGTTAAGGTTCGAAAGAAGAATAAGATAGATAGGTGTTTCTACTAGCCAAAAGACTGAGATGCAAGCTTGATGTCTGTCTCTGCCTCACTGTAAGGCATCCAGGCTGAGCGTCTCACCGAAATCTTAGAATAAAGGCACGGAGGATAATAAATGGGCGAGATCCTCCGGAGTCTACGAGCTGATAAATTACATAGCTTCTACTTTGAGGATGTCATAAGGGACTTATGGAGCTTACGACACTCTGGGGTTACTGAAAAGGTACTCCGACGAGAATGGCAAGGTCGGATCGGGGGAAACTGAGTAGTCACTATAGGATAGAATAATTACTATTTGGAGTTCAGAACAGGAAAAGGTAGGCATTTTATTACTATAGATCGAGCCTGATAAAATCAATATACTATTGCACAAGCCTCTCATTCGCCCTTTACTAATATAATCGAAGGAAAGGCTAAAGCCTGAGAGATCCTTAAAGCAAGTAGGTAGGATAGCAAGCATTCTTTTCCAGCTCTATTACAGCATATATAAATGAAAGTTAAGATCTTCTCATCCAGTGGCAGTCTCAACGGTGGAGGGCTCTAGATAAGACAGTTCCAGTTAAGGATACAGCGAAGAGATAGATGTCCTTCCCTTGAAGATCACTCCCGATTGGTTGTGAGTTCCCTCCTATGAGTGCTTCTGAGTTCATCCCTCCGGTAGCTTTGAGATCCTGTGTAAGTTGAAGTTTGAGTTGCAGAGCCTGTTTGGAGAGCTTATCACGCTGTTGCTTCATCCTTTGGCATGAAGTATTGGGTGAGGCACTATTCCCATCAACAGTACAAGGGAAAGGGACGCTGATTCCTTAGCATCAATCCGATTCGATTTGACTATGGATCTTCCTGCTTTCATTCAAAGACCAGTGACAGCAACTGCTACAGCTACGGCATAACCTCCTCCGATACTGATGCCATGCTTATAAATGATAGATGGACTCCCTCTCCTACTACGAATGCTAGTCCTACGGATACCATTTCAGGCACAATCCCTTACAAGAGTGCATTCGATGCCATCTCATCCTTTCCTGTCTTCTTCTAAGGTCCGCAGCTTCGATATCTTTATCAGGATCTAAGCACTCGAAACATCCTTCAGTCTTCCTCTATAAACCTATTCTTTTATTCTTAACTGACTGAACCAGAAGCTGGGTATTCTCAAGCAGCTGATTCAATAGCATTTGTCCGGATTGTATTCACCAAGAGCTTATTCTTTCTAAGAACAGCAATCCATTCTTGAACAAGCCATTCAAAGAGTGCATGAGATGCATCAATTATGTCAGTTGCTTTATTTGATCAAGTGGCATTCCCGGAAGATGGTATTCGCAGCAAGTACAGCTTTGCTTCATGCGAAGCAAACAAGAAGAGCTGAACAATAGGAGATTAGCCTCCGCCTGGTTGAAATAGAGTCTTCCAAGTAATGGGAATGCTTAATGCACTTCCTTAGCTCGTTCTATTCACACAGGTAGCTCGCTTGGCTTGAATCCCTTGGTTCATCTATCCTGGCTGCTCGCTTCCTTCTTTGGAACGGATGGCAACTCAGACAAACCATTGTCAATCGAAGGAGCATATGCCACTCACTCGAAAAACGGACTTGCCTTTGCTCTCTTGACTATAAAGGCTCGCTTCTCTCATCTCTACTTTATCGTTGACTTCTTTCATCTCCTATATAAAGCAATCACATACATATTAGATATAATAAGATAAAGCATACATCTTTAAGCTACGATTAGTCACTTCGGAAGCCGTTAACCAAAGCACCGGCTTTAGACTTCCCTTCTAAGGGAAGGTGTAGGAGGCTCCACTATAGTCTAAGCAACTAGAGTTTAAAGCTTCATTGTACCACAATCCAAGTAGGTTCCTAAGGCCACTATCTAGCATTCAAAGACATCTTTTGAAGCTAGCTTTGACAGGCTAGCCTTAAATAGAAGGGCATAGGCTCTGCTCCATTTTACTTCCTTTCTTTCTAGTAATGGCCTTTCCTGAATATGGGTAAATGGGATGGTAGCAGGTCTCTTGGTAAGCCCCTTGTCTCTTTCAGTTGTAAGTGATTGGAGCTATAGGTGGGTGCCGGTACGCCTGCCGTTCATTGTCCTAAGATTGTTGCTGTAAGTAGCTGCTATGCCGTTTTCTTGCTGATCAGGTGCTGTAGCCTATTAGACAACGTCTACGCTGTAGGATCAGAGTAAGCGAGCTCACTCGACAATAATTGAAAGTTGAGGCACAAGACTCTGACCCCAATAGTAATAGCATCGAAAGAACAACTGCTGGCAGGAGTGAGCCAAGGGGGCACCATTTCCTACTATGCCTGACGTTGTGGCCGGTCTGCCCTCTCTGATCTCGAACTCATTCTCAGAAAGAACGAAGAATCTTTGTCTTTTTAGTCAGCTAATAGAAGTAGGTGTCTGCGAACAATAGGCCTCATGCTAAAGTAAAGCTAAAACTAGGATCTCTCTTTTAGGACTACTACTAACTAGTAGCTAGCCTACCTAAGAGTTATGTTGAAGTTAGGGTGCTGTGCTCTTTATATTTTTAAGATAAAGTGCTTTTATCTCTCATACATACATTCTTCGATCCGGTTCACCACCGGGCCACAAGCTGGTCAACGCCTGGCTGAGTATCAAGAGATATCCCCAGTAGTGCGACTTAGGTTATGGAAAAGGAAAGGTTTAGAAGCCTCCATTCCCGACGGGGATACTAGTTCAGTAAATTCCCTGTTAGAAGGAATTATTGAATATGAAGCATCGAATGCTAGCTGTGAGGAATAATAATTATCTTAGCAGACAAGAATGAAATTAGTCCCACACTTACTTACCGCAGGACAAGGCCTATAGCCTATCTATATAAGAGAAAATGGCAAGACATTGGAAGATTGACATGAGAAGCCGAAGCGTAAAGCCCACATACATGTACCAGGGTTTGGCAAAGCTAGTGCCTTAAGCAGGAAGGAAGACTGTCTTCTTTCCTGTGCTTTCAGAGTTCAGTGACGGGAAGACAAGTTAGCGCATGAGTTTGATTTCTGGGGGAGGGTTATGGAAAAGGATGGTGTAATGAAAGAGGAAGTTGTAACGACTTGTCGCGCTCCATAGGTTTACTCTTTTTCATCTTCTTTTACAAGAGTAGGTTTAGGATCATAAGCAGTCTTACTAGGCGTTTCTTTATTGACACTATCATTGATAGCAAGTTTAGACTTTAATTCCATGATTACCTTATCTTTTTTAGCATTATCTTCAATAAGAAGCTTACTTTGATATTGAAGTATTCTTAAATCTTGACCTGATAAGTCTTTAACAACCAATGGGTTAGTGTCCACCCAATATTCATTCTCATCAAAGATAGGATTTCTTTTATGATTGATTTTGATTCCAAGGTTAACAAGCGTCTCCCTTTTAGTGATGTTAAGTTTGGCCCAATCTATTTTGAAATTGGATGTAACAGGGGTTAGCACTGTTCTATTAAGATCTTTGTATTGGGACTGAAACCATTCTTTATTGACCAAAGCTTTAGCAAGACCTTTGTGCTTAATAATATGATTGCCCTCTTGAGACATAATATAATAACTCTTAGGTGCTAAGAATAATCCTTCAGTAACATAGTATTCTAACTTAAATTTTCCTAATTCAGTTGATGAGACATCTTCTTCAGGAAGAGGACTAGCAAGAACAACAGAGTCAGTATCAGTGTAGTAAGAGTCAGGTCTGGAAATGTATGGATACATATGAATCCGAGCACTTGCTGTGACAGCTGCAGCCAATTGAACAGCCGATATCCTTGGAGGATACCAGTCAGAGTCGGAAACTTCATAGGTATTGCTCCAATAGTTGACGATATAGTATTCCTCGCTAAGCTGGTCCGCAAAGATAAATTCATTATCATTTATCAATTGGTTATATCGATCAAGATCGCAGACCTCAGTGACCGTGCATTTAGGGTTTATGCCAAATCTACCGTATAAAGAGTTCATGAGGAGTTTATAAACATAAGCCATAGCATCATTACCTCTGCTCTTAGCAGATTGTCTTTCTTTATATATAGTAGATACAAAGCTATCAAATGGACTACTCATCTTTTCAAAGCTGTAGCCTGAGATAAGAGTTACTTTGTAGCCAAGGTTGCGTGCATACTTCAACTCCTCACTATAGTACACCCCCACGAACTCGCCGGTTGGGAAGAGTATAGTTTGACTTTTATTATCCCTATAGGGTAAGAATGGTCTTTTTATAGTAGGAGGACAGACAATATGTGCCTCAAAATATCCATACATGCTGTCTATATCCTTTCCTTCTAATTGATTATGCCAGACAGGCGTACCACCGGGCATAGGAAAAGCTTTCATAATATAAGGATATAAAGAGTTCACATCGTAATAAAAGAGATTTTCCCCTTTAGGAATATAGGTATCAGCATGGCCACCATAGTATGCACGACGAATGAAAGAATCCTCGTTCCGATTAGGAATATGGATAGGAAATGCATTAGGATCGTAAAAACGAGTACGAAATATACTTAGAGCTAGCGAAGATATGGTTAATTTATTAACAATATCAACTTTATACTCATTATAGTATATAGATTGAGCTTTCTGCATCACTCCGCCTAACAAAAGAATATCTTGTACCATATAAGATACCAACTGATCCATCAATTGGCTCAGATTTTGCACATTAACTTTATCATGTGGGATAGAGCCTTTTTTACCTAAGTGTGGACAGAGATTTTGTGCTAGGTTATCAAGACTACTCGTAAGCAGGGTTAATGAATCTCTTAGGCGGAATAACAGCTTACTACCATGACTGACTGTTATCTCGTAAAGACGATTATTCCTCATAAGAGGCTTAAACGTGTACTTCACATCATGAGTCGTAAAATACTTTAATAAGATAATCCCATCGAACCGTGAAAAGTTGTGAAAGTAAACATTCTTGATTGTACGATCCTTTGTAACAACTACTGCTAGACGCTGAATAAAGTCGAACAACATCTTACAACTTTGCTCATCAAAGGTTGGAAAAAGACTTAAAGGGTAATTATCACTGAAAAATGTTTCAATGCCGTATCCCGCCTTTGAAGAAAGATCAACACCAGGTCTAACTACCATGAAACCCACTGCATAAGGTACATGGATGTCACTTAAGAGTAAAGTTTCTATATCGGCAACAATGAATGGCTGCATTTTACATGCACTAGCTTTCAGTGCTGTGAGATGCTTAGGGTGAGATTCATTATTACTATGGCCGAGCGTTATAGCATCTTTTGGCCTGATGGACTCCTTATTATTGAAGCATTCTAAGATCTTACTAGCAATAGATTCATCGGATATAAAAGGCATTGCACTTGACTTACGTTCCGAAAGATAGATACGAATAAATATGCTAGAGAGCTCTGTGCCGTTATAGTCCTCAGCTTTCTGACGGACAAGCTGATATAACAACTCATGAGCTATAGGTAAATCTTTTCCTTTGTCTCTAAACGGGATGGCTTTTCCAATTGTAAAAGTAACATCTCCGGAAGGAGTCTTCATGACATAGCTAATGCTAAACTTACCGTAATCAGACTCTGTTGTGTAGGCGTACTTGATTAGTAGTCGCATAACAGCAAAGACAATATGATCAAAATCATTAAACCTTAAGTAACCACGATGAAAACTGAGTTTACAGATAATCAAACCAGGATAGGGACAAGTGAAAGATTCATTACAAATTGATTTGATTAGGCTGTTCCATATAATATAAAAAAGATCTTTACTAAAGATAATCATTTTAATGTTTTTTCATAATCGTTTATTAATTTTACATCGTAGTATTTATATATAAAAATGAAAGAATTAGTACACAATATATTTGTAGACTGAATCTGAATGCTTGTATTATTCGTAAATTTGCAGCGCATGCTCAAATTTGTATTATGGTATTGCATTCTAGTCATTGAAATTAGTTCATTTCCAACATTTGTGGGTATGTTTACGCGGTGATAGAGCCCCCTCATATCACTTCTACGCCGCCTGGGCCTTACCACTTTGGGATTGACTCCCCAATCTCTAACGAAGATGAGCTGGGCACATTTTCCATAACTCCATAAAGAAGAGTTGAGGCTCATTGTAGAGAAAGACAGGCCTATGGGGAATTTTCAGGTGATGGCGTGCGTTTGGGATAGAGAGAGTACCATGGGTATTTATGGCTTGGATATGGAATCATCTTATCCTAAAGAGGCGCATATCTGGTGGGGGGTATTTATCCCTGGAAGTGACAGATCTTGTCGGTCACGTGAGCGACAGACCTGCTAGAGATAGAAGAGCACCACTTCTTATTTTACGGAATCTGGAGCTTTCCTACGAACAGCGTTCAGGAGCCATCAATAAGAAAGAGGAGCAGCTCGAGCAAGGTAGAGTCTATCAAAGAATCATGTTCCTCTCCCTAACGGTCGAGTTCTTGCAAACCTCTCCTTTTAGTCGAGTGGGTCAACCCTACGTTCAGTCTCGTGTCTATAAGATCAACCGATCTGCTCCAGGTAAGATGACCCCAGCTATCACTGATCGAACCCTAGATGGCATTGATCTGAACACCTTGACCTTGATGGGATAAGATCGTTGGAACCTTCTAAAGGTCTCCGTTTACATGATCAGTAAGATAATGAATGAATTTTACTTTTCTGTCCTGGTCGAGCTATTGACATCCTAGAGTAGCGGCCGCTAAAGGAAAGGAATTGGTTCGCTTTCGTTTGTTCCAGGCCCATGCATGAATGAAGTGAGGCTGCTCGACAAGCAGAAGCAAGCACTTCGTTCGGAAACTCAATCAAAAGGCGAAGACCCGAAGACCTCATCCTCTTATTACCAACCGTGTACATTCTACATACGAGATGCTTCCATCACGTCCGGGCCGCCGCCTGAAGCCGGAGTAAGAGTTGCCCTAAGTCCCATGTCTCGTAAACCCGCGCGAAATCAATATGGAAAGACCCGGTGGATCGTAGCATATGTTCTGCGAGCAACCAAGTCAGTCAGTGGTTCGGAGAAGCGAAGTACTAGTAAGGAACAACCACCTTTCGTCGGGCAGGGCAGCCAGCCAAGAAGAATCGTCTTTCCCTCCTATTGACGATAGTACAGAGAGAGATGGGGGGGCCGGCATATAAGGCATAAAATATCTTATCTTCTATCTTTATAGTTTTATACTAAACCAACAAGCCAGCCATTAGCCCTCTGTAAACTGGAGTATGGAAGTGGAACTCAGTCTAGTCTGCTCTCATCCAGCAAGCTCTCTAACACTAGCTAGGGCTAACCTCTCTTTAGCCTATCTGTCCTCATGCTAGCCAATCTCTGGCAATTGGTCTATGGCAAAGGGTCATATTCAAGATGTGAACAAATCGAATGTGCACATTCATGCAAGATCCGGTGCTCTCTTTGAAATATCCGCTCTTAGAAGAATAAGTTCTTTCGGAAGAGAAGAAGTAGCAGAATCCGTCAGCTTGCCACAGAACTCATCCAGAAGGAGTATGCAGCCAGACTGACTACGGAGATAGAAAGAAGAGGATGGGAAGATGAATCAATATTAAAGAATAGGTTACTAGAGAATCGGATCTTAGATAGTGCACGAATGAATGCATAGTGAAAGTCAGTCTTGGGGTAATATCATCTTTCCTGCCCCTAGGTCCTAGGTTGCAAGTCAGCTGCTCACTCTCTCTTTCTTCGAATTCGATGTCTTAAGCAGCATGTAGCAAAGATCGATTTGAGATTCAATGTGGGACCTGAAAACAGAAGCTAGAGTTGAACGATCTACTTTTCTATCCTGTGGGCCTATCCGGAAATAAAAAAGGTCTCTTCTTTATAGAAAGTAGCCTGCCTGGTCTGTCTCTCAATCAGTCTGTCCAGTCAAGTCCTTGACTTCGGTCGTAGGTTGAAAGTCAAAAAGTAGCTGCTCTCCCGACCTCCGAATAAATTAATAAGTGGAAAGCTTCGTTCTTCCTCTTCTTCTGCTTAAGACTTGGAGTTCGAAGTGGCATGGATCTAATGAGCTATTCCTCGCATCTCCTCCTGTAATCAGGCAATTGCCCACTAATCCTCATCGCTGTCCTGAGCCTTATTTTCATACGGATTATAGGAATCCCGATCTGGGAAGAAAAGCAATTGTTCTTAGCAGTAGTAAAGTTCCCATGGACTTTCCTCACTAAGTTCCCCCGGAGCTAGAGAGGTTTGAAGAGCCTAGAGATCAGTTAGAAGCTAAGGGATCTTCTTACCTTATTTATATGGCATTTCTTCCAAGGACGGGAAAGTAACTAAACCTTATTTGCTGCGGAAGGACGTGTAACTCTAAATATGACTTCTTGCTTTCCCACTAAGACTGCTTTCGAACTGATTTACGGCTTATCAATCTGCGGTGTCAAAATAGAAAGATTACTTGCTGCTTTCTAACTTCCTGGCCTTTATGCCAATCCTTTCGTATTCCTTTAGGCGGACGGGATTGGAGGAATCTCTCAAGTAAAGGCGCCTAAGTCTAAATATCAAGAGTTTGCTGTAATGTAAAGCAGGGCTTTAAGAGTGAGTGCTAATACGTCTATATCGAACTCCCGATCCGGGCCTCTTAGTAATTTGTTGTTAGGGTTTGATCCCTGGTTGGGTTAAGGAATAGCGGACCTCCGGATGGTAATCAGAGCTGACTAGGAATGGAATACCTTGCTTTCAAACTGACTGGCCATTCTTTTCTAACGAACTTCCCAGGCTTAAGGGGATATGAGCCCAGAGGGCATAGGATTAGATTCACCGGGTCTTGAAATAGATTATAAGGCTTTTGCCCTAGGGTTATTGATGAGTTTGGAGTTGGTCTTTGTGGGCAACTCTTTGTCTACGAGCTCCCCGGTTGACTACGTCTAAGCCTAGTTCTCATACTAACTACGCGACTAACTTACTGCCAATGCGGAAGGACGAGTAACTATTGCGTACTAGCTCCTGCTTCTCCCTTAGGTGCTTTCTGCTCATTCTTCTCTGTCAACTCATTCCAAGGACTGGATTGTATCAACTAACTCAACTACGTCCTTATCCCACCGGGCTAGAGAGAATAGGGGCGGTGACAGATACAGAATATGGAAGAGATTCCAAGGAATATGGCATTTCATCAGTCAGACTTACGCCTTCTCTGTATCAGGTAGGAATGGCGTGTTGGATGATAATCCTGGGGTTTAGACTTCCTGTTGCCTAGAAGATCTGTTGCTGGACGGGAAATTGACAGACAGCGCTAAGTCTACTCCAATCTCGTAGTGAAGTGCCCATAGGGATTGGGATTTGATTTAGAGGTCTTAGGGCCTAGTTGCCTACCATATCTGTCTAAGCACGGGATGGTAAGACAATAGTTAGAGGAAGGTCAGGACCTCAATATCAATACGTCTTTGGGCGCCTGAGGTTTTCTTTCTCTCTTTGTATACGGCCCGCTGTAACTAAAAAATAATAGAACTCTTAATCTTAGTAGCCCACGGTGACAAAGAAGATGAAAGACTATGTTCCTGCTAAGAGGCGGTAATAGGATGATCTGACGCTTCTTCTTGACTTGAGACTTGCGCTTTCTACTTCATGTTAGTCAGTCGCAGACAGGATGGGAAGCTACTTGTTTTCTTCTTCCTCGGGAAAACTACGTCATAGAATGACGCATCTCCGACTTCAGACACTGAAAAGAATGAACTCTCGGACTGTAATGCAAATAGATCGATTAATCTCACCATCGGATAGAAAGAGAATGACTAATATCTCCTCCCCAAACACACTAAATCCGAATAGGCAGATCTGAGGAAGCAGAGATGTTAGCTGCTTACGTAGTTGAGTCAATTAAACGGCCTTTGCGCCTCCCTAACTCTTCCCAAGGAGCCCGATACGGGATATGGCTTTACGAGCCTGCTACCTTGCCTCCGGATCCGGGGACTGGATTGAAACTACTGACTACGTGTGGCTTTAGACTCTCTATCAGGTCGGGATGGTAGATAGCAAAATAGCATATAGATATAGTAAGTGAGAACCGGCACATTGAGGCAGAGAAGCCTGAACTCAACTATAGGGGAGGACACTAGTAAGCTCAGTTAGCTTCTAAAGGATTGGAATCTCACATACGTCTGATTTAGACTTGCATACCTTCTCACTCAGAGAAAGCACTGGGCATTGGGAATTTATTCCCTGGGGCGAAAGCCCAACTCTTGGTAGTTAGGAGTAGCTGTTGTTTTTCTCTCAAGTAGCTCTATCAGGAATTCGGGATTTCATCCCTCTTCCTGAATTCGTAGTTAAGTGCCCCGGTCGGAAAAGATGACACACTTGTTATCTCCGGTTCAGTAGAATGCTTTCTTTAGTCGGAATCACAACCATTCTTTTCTAATGATATTTCTACTTTTCATAAATCCGGACTTGTAGCGCTCCGTGTTCCTGCCTACCGGTTAAGAGGAGCGGGGAAGATCAATTGGATCTGATTCTAAAGTCACCCATCAGTGAATAGAAGGTTCGGGCCTGTGAACACTAAACTAATCCTGGCCGCCTCCCATAGCTGTTTCAGCAGGTGAATTCACCAAAATCTAAATAGTTTGCTCAGCCTTTCATTCTTCTTTCATACTTCCGGCTTGATTTACGACTTCGGAATGCTTTACTAACGAGATCCCGCCTTCTAAGTCAATATCAATAGTTGTAGAAGTGGGATCCCCAGGCATAGCCCGGTCTTCACCTGGGTCTTAGCTTTCAGAACACTTCTGTCTAACTGTAACATCGCAAAGTGAAATTCAGAATTCCGTGCTCTTCCCCGGATGCAACTGATGAAAGAGAAGACGCTGTGCCGGACTGCCGCTGAGATTCTTAGTTTGATTTTAGTGCAATAGCCCATATAAAATCCCAGACAGCTGGTAGTATGAATTACTTAGCCCACTGGTAAACGGGCTAGTAAAGGCCCTGACTTCATCATCTAAGGCAGCAAGGGATGTTTGGGAGTTAAGAGTTAGTAGTGTGTTTGTTAGAGCTAAGATCTAAGGCCGTAAAGAAGGCAGTATGTTCGCGTAGTTACCTGGTGAATGGCTAACTGCGCCATATTCAGTAAGAATAAAGTAAGAAGTTTATAGCTTTCCTACCGCAGTAATGGATTGAGAAATAGGATGCTATAATGCAGCTCTTGCAGCTTTCCCTAACTAAATCTCTTTAGGTAGCCGCTCTTTCCTACGTAATTTCCCAGAGAAGAAGCGGGTAACGCTTGTTCGATAGATTGAACTTGATTAGGAAACCGAAGGTTCTTTTCTTTCTTTCGGTCAATAGAAAGATAAATTGAATGAGTTTCCCTGCCGCTTTATCAATAGCATCTTCTAACCTCTCTGCATACGTAATTTCCGACATCCCTTGCGAACGGTTTAACATTTCCTGAAAGACTCAGACTTCGTTTACCTGCTTCTTAATCTCTTCTGGTCGTTGTGCTTTCGGTAGTTGTATGCCTTGTATTAGTCTATCTTTGTAAGTGTATGCGTGTGTCTGGGCCTAGTATGTGTATTCGTAGGCCTTGGTGAATATCAGAATATAAAGATCTCATCTCCAACTTCTTCCTTACTTACTTCCACACCTTGAGATCAAACTTCTATTTAGTCGATTTCCCGTCCTATTACTATATCTAAATCTAATACAAGCCGTAAAGAACCCAAGCCGCATAGTTATCATACAATCTCAACCGGAGCTGGAGAAGGCAAGGCCGTCCGTCCGATAGATTGAGATTTTAGCACTAGGACCTTATAAAGAGCTCGCCTGCTAGCTGCCAAACTAACACTCAGTCTTTTCAACAAGCCCCTGCTTCCTTCCTCAGAGAAGAGGGGGGCCATGAAGTTAAAACAACGTCTCTTCTAGCGTTTGTGCCCGGGTCTTCACCTCTAGTCTCCGGGGGGACTTCTCCTTCAGAGGTGCGTAGTAGGCTTAGTCTTGAGTTACTGGCCTGTCCTTGGAATATCTTCTTATGACCTGGTGAATCTATTACAAATTTATCAATCATATTCGGATCCCGAGATCACTATTGAGATTGGCTGTTGCCCTTAGAAAGAAAGAGAAGCAGCTTCAGGTGACAGTGATAAGTAGATTGAATTACTCTTTAACCCGCGCCTTTGAAGGCATTATATGGCAGAAATCAAGTGTCTTCTTAGTGGGAAAACCAGTCTTAGTGCGTTCCGCTCTGCCCTTAGATTAACCGCCAGGAAGGATAACGGCACTGGCGAAATTACGTCTGTTGAGGTTCCAATCATGAAATCATTAATTAGGTTAAGCCAGCGGCTAAGATCAAAAGGAACTTTCTTCAATTCGAAATCCCGGGATTTTCTGCCCTGATCTTCCTGTAGGAACATACGTAATAAGAAGGTACGACGGAGGCAAAGGTTGAACTTTTTGAGGAAGAAAAGCCGCCTTATAAGAGAAGATGTTTACCCTTTAGCTGCTAACTGATCTATTTGATCTGACAGCCTAATCAATTCCCACCTGCCTATGGAAGACTCAGTCGAAAGTCTTGATGCTAAGCCGTAAGCCTGACTTTGTAGTCTAGGATGCTAGCTGGTGGAGATTAATCTTTTTACACCGAGGGATGAAATACCAACTCCTCAAGAGTAGAGTTTGGCTTTACCCGGAGGGAAGTCCTTTCAGTCTTTTAAGTGTCTCCCTTCAGTTCTCACTTCCTTTGCTATTTATGAATTAATAAATTCCCGTGATTGAGAAAGAAGTAAGGAATAAGAATGTATCTTATTTCCTGTCCTGCTTTAACAGCGAGATCCTAAGTTTAGTTAAAAACCAATTTCAGCCCAATAGCCTGATCTTCATTCACGGGGAAAAGTTGCAGTGGAATTTATCTATTGAGAAAGCGGCTAAGGATCGATGATTGGTTTAGATTCGTAAAGAAAGCATTCTACTGAGCAGGATAAAGCAGCTAAGGATGGAATGGAACTATATGTGATTGTTGAGACAGAAATTAGACTTATAGACTGTCTTCCCAGACTGCCTTATATGAGGTCCAGGAGTTCATTCCTATTGTAATTTACCGTCCTGAGATTGATGGAATTACTATTTATAGCAGTAGGATCTGAAAGGTCCTCTGATCTCTAGTCCCGTATCTTCTCCGGGAGGAAGGAAAGCATCCTCGATTTATTACGTCCCCGAAAGACTTGCCCGAGCGGGCATAACTTCTACTTCTATTGCCCGGAGTTGAAAGCAAGTCAAGCAAGTCAAGTATGAAATGCCAGTAGGATAGGTTTTGGAAGCTAGAGCAGGGCTATCTAGTATATTATAGTATATTTATTCTAGTATATTTGGTAGGTAAGTTTCCGCGGGGAAATAGTTAACAAGGAAAGCAATTACAGCATCTGAAAAGCTAGGCCAGTAAGTTAGAAAGCCTGGGAAAAAATTCTTCTTCCTTCCCCATAAACCCATTAAATCTGGGAACAAAGGACAACTCTAACTCCCAAAGAACAAAGAAGCCATTTCTTCTCATCCAAAACCTGGTTCATCTGATCTTGTAGGCCAGAGAGGAAGTCCTCTAGAAGCTATTTCAGCCTCTTTCCCTCCGTGACTGATCAGGAGTCAAGGAAGTAGAAAGTCAGGCTTAGAAAGTCTAGTATTGAAGTCTAAGTGAAAGGCGATCTAGTTAAGTTCGAAAGGAATTTCTTACCTCTCTGACCCTGGAAGTCACATCACTAGTCGATTGGAGAGTGCAGGCTTCTCTTCCAACGGAGAAGAACAACCGTAACTTTAAAGAAATCCAATAGCCTGATCTGTCAACTCCCGTCTCTAACGAGGACGGACTAAGTTGCAGCCTGATAATTGAATCTAATCCTAAGGCTCTTTTCGCCTCCTCTCTGACTATTCCTGTATATTTTCCGGGCTTATCTGACTATTCCCTATCTTCACTGGGATTCTCATCCCAGATCTTCACCCGAGTAAAGATAAGAAGCCTTAGAAGGCCTCTCTTGACTCAGATTGAAAGTTTCCTTTGTCGATTGAGAATGCGTAAATCTCTTCACAAAGGTTAACTATTTCTATTTCGAGATTGGGTGAGTGTTCCTGGAGTTCGTCTTTACTTAAGTATAGCTTAAAGCCTTAGAATTCAATGTTCTGGATTTCATTCCTTGGAAGGAAAAAAGAAATAGGAGACCACACCGACGCACAGAGAATAGGGATGCATTGGAGACGAATAAGGGCAGAAATTGACATGACATATTTCTTTCCTGCTCTGATAGTTAGCGCGTAGTGGGAATAGCCCCTTCCATTGCCTGAAAGCCAATAAAGAGTGCCTCACGTTCCACTGAACGCTGGGGAAGGAAAGGCACTGACTCTCGCCTCTATGCTATAGGCAGTGGAGACCTGCTCTTATACTGAGTATAAGTAAGGTTCTCCCCCGGTAGTCAAAAGAGAAGTCTGAGTTCCCTCTCTTTTATCGTGGAAGAAGAGTCAGATAGAAGTATACCTCCTATATTGAAGAAGCGCACTCCCATCCAACCTTATTCCATTCCGGTTAAGCCTTATCAGTACGCCTGGGAGCTGTGTTCTTCCTGCCACTACTGAGATTGAATGACCTTTTTGAGAGGATAGCTAGCCAAGCTGTCTATCACTGACTGAAATCTCGAGCTTTTAAAGAATTTCTATCATGTACTATATGTATGAGAGTGCTCGACCTATAAACTTGACCTACCTATCTACTCTATTTGCCTGGCTCCAACCTACCTCCTCCTCTTGCTACTGGTGTTACTGAAGCAAGTGCTTCTTCTTTCTTATATTATAGGGAAGAAAGCAGTCAAAACAGCTCATAGACAAAAAGTTTCGCCAAAGCCAACCCAACTACCACCCATTCGATTACCGGGAGTCAGAACATTCGGTCAGGCCAGCTGGCACAAAGAGAAAGAGGAAAGCCCTGAAAGGCATATTCTTAGAAAGACAGATTTATTTCATTCCTTGTGTACGCTTCTGGGCAACTAGAGTAGAGCTGGGAGAGGATGGGATGTAGTACGCCCCGGTTCACCAGGATTCCCTGTTAGGGCACCAGGAAAGACCAGGTTCTACCACTGCATGGACCAGTTGCCATTCTCCCATTACGTTAAGTCGTCCAAGGGACAGGATCCCAGGCTTTTGAAATGGGAATTTGGTCTGTGTGAGAAGAAAGAAGGATGCCTAGTTGCGCATCTAGTAGTAAGTGGGTGTCGCGGAAGCCCCGTCTGGGTCCTGGGCGATGGACCTGGCGAAATAGGAAAGAGAATGCAATGATCGGTATGTTTGAAGGCACCTCTAGTTACTGCTACGTGGGACTAGGATGGATATCTCGTAAAAGAAAACTATTGGAATAAACGAATGAAATTCCTTCCTTTACTCCGGGGAAAGGAGATAGACCGATCATTATGACCGGGCCGACAGGCCCTACGTAGTACATGCCCTTAGAAGGGAATACATTTATTATAAAGAACGAAAGAAATTGCGTACTTCACCCCTACCTATTATGCGAGCTAGTCCTCTACTGAATTTTTATATTTCCTTTTCCACGCGGGAAAGAAAAGGCTTTGTACGAGGGGCCTCTCTTTCTCTTGCGCTGAAGCAGCCACATCTCGTTTGGCTGTCCTACTCTCGTCCCCGCCGAGACCAGAATGGGTCGGAAAGAAACCGGCCTTTGAAGATCACCCACTTCATCAATGCGCGCGATGTTGGAATACCTTTTCCCACTGGGATTTCCATATGAACTTTTTTATCCACAAGATCATCCAGGTTTAATGTCTCTTCATTAATAGCTACCAGGGAAAAAAAGCTTGACACCACTTCGCTTCAGGAAGTGGAATCCCAACAGTGAACAGGCAGACCGCTGATACCAATCCATTGTCTGAGAGTCTCCAGGGGAAAGGTGGGGCAATCCGGCCACCACTCCAGAAGCTGAACTGTAGTACGGCCCACATGCATGAACTCCTGAGACAAAGCTCAAGCTAGTAGTCATAGTCGGAGTCGTAACTCAACTCCCAGCCCGAGGGGTAGCTCATTGCCCGAGTAGAGAATGTTATGCCTATCCATCTCCTTTTAGCCCTAAGCCCTAAAGAAGTCAATTCCTGGGTTTATTTCTTTCTTCTAGGGCTAGATGGTGCTGGACTTCCCGCTTCTCCCATTCTTCATTCCCCACCCCTTGGCCTCTCTGGAAAATTACCCTAGCTGTTCACAAAGCCTTCCCTGAACCCTACGTGGCTACAGTCAGAAAGTCTGTCTTTGTCAAAGTCCCGTTCGTCTCTAATATCTAAAAAAAGAGACCTAAGACCTACTCAATGCGGCAGGAACGGATATTTATAGTCCTAGGGTTCAGACTCCTTGCTTTGAGGAAAAGAACCATACAGTGAAGAGTGACTGACAGCCCACCCCTAGAGCTTGCTGATTTCTTTATGGCTTGACGGGATAGAGGTTTCAGGGTCAGAATGTGATAAAGAATCAATGCGGCTAAGAACCTATCTTTTAATCGAAAAGGAAGTAGACTCAGACCTCATATACGCAAATGTTCAGATCGAGATTTGGAAGAGCTGCTCCATCAAGAAATTCCTGAGCTTGTTACTGCCCAATGACATCATAGTACCGGGTCGAAAGAAGAAATGTGGCTATAAACTGATCTGAGGATTCAAACTCAGCCCTTGACCTTGTTTTTGCCCTGTCTGCTGCGCACCTTTGAAATGGGGTGGCATTTCGCTCCCTGTCTCCGGACCCTACGGACCTAATGCAGTAGCTATGCTACCCGTTCTTACCTTGAATGAATGGGGCTGCCCCTATCTCTATCTTTTTCATTCCCTAACACGGCTGGGACAAAGCCAAATCGGACAGTTGCGTCAGAGAATCTAGTGGTTGGTGCATCTTTCGTTGAATTTGCTTTTGCAGTCCTGACTAAAACAAAGAAGTAAGAAGGCAAGTCATCGATCTTCAAATGAAATGCCCTTTCTTTCCTTTGCTTCCTTCAAGGATGGAAGAGATCAATCGAATGTGAGAACTCATCATCAAGAATAGGCTTTTCAAACACCTTTGACCTTATGTCTCTCTCTCGAAATCCCTATCATCCTCATGTTAAGGACAACAGTGGGGGATGAAGCCCCTTATCAGTCCATGTGAAGAGGAAGTGGAGGGGGCAGTCAAGGAAGGACACTCAATGCCCCAATACATTAGTGAAACTGCTTGGCCGAGCCGAGTGGGAAGAGAAGCGGGTGAAGAGCTCAGCCGAAAGGGAGTAAGTGAACGTGCTTTCATTTCAGATGTATCACCATTCGGGTATCCTTTCTTCGTGTCAGGGACATTTCCCCTACCTCTTATTCTTATTCTGATGGAGATTCCGTCCAATCTCTTATCCCGTAGAACACGTAGTCAGTCTAGGATTCCAACTCGATCTTAGGCCGTAAAGCATTCCAGTCCCCTAGCGCTTGCTTAGTAAGGCGAATAGCTTTTTCTTTAGTTCTTTAAACTGCTCCCGAAGCAAGTCCTTCTTTTGGTACAGTGTAATAGCCCCGTCCGAATTCATTCCAAGTCCTTCTATCGCGTAGGCCTTCCATGACTCCTCAAACCAAACCCCTAGTTACAAGCTCTTCCTCGGCCCAAGCTGTCGG
>JAMWYP010000680.1:0-77003 GCA_025563575.1 Acacia pycnantha | reverse complement strand
ATGCAAGTCTGATATGTAAATCATGAAAAGGTAAAAATATTACTAAGTAGGTAATTAGCGAAATAATAATGGCACAATATCTCCTATAAGGTCGTTAGTCAGTTAGGAAGGTATTCTGTTATAGTAGGTAGTGGTTAGACATTATTGTTAGTTAGTATGTTAACTGTGAAATGGTTTCAATGCAAGCTGTAATTGGGCCTTAAGAGTCAAGCCTCTAACTATATATAAGAGGTTAGACTAATCTGTGTAGGAACCAGTTATGATGAATGAATGAATGAATTGATTAAGTTGGCAATAGTTCTACAACTCCCTTTCCTCTGTTTCTCCCAATTTCTTCTACAATTATACATCTTCCTTAGTAAAATCTTGAAACTTGATGAAGTGAATTTGACTAGTGTTTGAGGTTCACCTCAAGCAGAAATTCTCTAAAGTGGTCTTTTTATGCTCCCTTCACAACAATCCATTGCCTACGTTGAAGCAGATCGTGAACACGTAAGCATGTCATTTTGATTGTCTTGTCTGAAATCTCTGTGGTGAATTTGCAGTGACCATTATTAATATATTTGTGATTTTGATAATAGGCCCATGAAGACATTCCAAATGAAGGTCAAGAAAAAGCATGGGTTTCAGGCCAGAGAGCCTACATGGATCATACCAAAGGTTAGTACATATTTGGACACTGGCACACTGCCTTGTGAACTTGGTCAGTAAGCAATATATGCTCTTATATATTTCTTGTTCTTTTTCAGACCCGTCGGCAACTGCAGTAGTCCAACTTATGTGGCCATTACGTCTTGACACACACATATAATATTATCATGCAAGGAATGACTAACTTCACTGAAACGGTAAATGTATTTGATATTACATATGTTTGCTTGTGCCGACCCCTTTGATGCAAGGAAGGACTAAGATATATAATATTGTCATGCAAGGAAGGACTAATATATTTCCGTCTTTGATGTTACAGACGTTTGTCTGTGCTGACCCCTTTTCTGATGGTGATATTGAGCGCATACGTGAAGTTTTTTGTAAATATATGTATGATGACCTCGTAAAGTCAGATCAATAATGTCCTGAATTCATTTGTAAATATATTGTAGCAACAATCATCTTCTGTAAATGAACAATATAATTGTACAATTTGTTTAATGAACAATAATAAATTTGTTTATTCATTTCCAACAAATTGATGCTTTCCATTTTTTGTTGTTGTATGTATTGCATGGTATATAAAGTTATTTATTAGTGCTTATACCTTTAGGACAAGATGTTGCAAATGAGCTATTTAAATGTTAGACTTTTAGGACCGGATATTTTTTAAAGGCTTGGTCCTAAAAGTCTTCGTTTAACTTTAAAAAATATGGGAGACTTTTGGGACCGTATTTGTTGTAAAGGTCCGGTCCTAAACGTCTTCGTTTAACTTTAAAAAATATGGGAGACTTTTAGTACCATATTTTTTTGTAAAGGTTTGGTCCTAAAAGTCTTCGTTTAACTTTAAAAAATATGGGTTTCTTTTAGAACCTGATATGTTGAAAATAAGGTCTTAAAAGTATATTTTTTAGGACCGGGGTTATTTGGGAATCGGTCTTAAAAGGTTTCTCTTATTTTAAAAATATATGGTGATGATTTTAGAACCGGATATTTTTTAAATCCGATCTTAAAAGTCAATATATTTAATGGCACCATGTAATCTTCGTCTGTTTTCAAACAATGCCCTAGGGTTTAAGACAATCGCTCCAAGGGGTTTAAGACAATCACTCTAGGGGGTTCAAGACAACTGCGTGCAGGGTGGGTCTGCTCTTCCAGCCGTTGCCATCGTGTGTCGTTGTTGTTACCTCTCCTGAGGTTGATCATTATCAATCTCCTTTCTCTCTGTCTTTGTTCTTTTTCTAACAAATATAAAGAAAAAGGAACCACGGGTGGAAAAAAGGCTTTTAAGAGCGGACAAAACAAGTATATTAGGACCGGACCCGCGACAGGTCTTGTTCCAGACGGTATTAAAAGTCTCCCTATTAAGACCGGACTTGTAACCGGTCTTAAAGAGTTTCTTTTAGACCGGACATTTTAGACCTTCGATCTTAAAAGTCGTACTAAATAAATCTGAAATATTTTTTGTTCTGTCCTAAAACTCAAACTTTAAGACCGGACAAAAACTCGACCACTCTTAAAAGATCCGAATATTAAGACCGGACAAATATAAATCTGGTCCAAAAAATAGTAGATTATAAGACAAGACGACTAATTACCCGGTCTTAAAAGACTTACTTTCAAGACCGGATGTTATAAATGGACCGGTCTTAAAAGACAAACTTTTAACACCGGCTTAATAACTTTAAGAGCGGTCATAGAAGTACATCCGGTCTTAAAATTTGAACATTTAAGACCGTCTTATTTATTTGCAGTCTAAATTTTCCCGAATTTTTTCCTTGTTCTGTTATTCCTGATCATATATATATACACAAATCCACCATCCAAAACAGCACATAAAAGTCGATATACTTTAAGCTACAAGCTATGAACATGAATAAATTGAATTGGGAAAAAGAATACAAATATTATCCACCATGATTTATGTGGCCTCTTAAGTCTACAACAACTAAAGTAATTTATACAATAAGCTAAGATAACTAATTACAATCACAATGAGTTACAAATACAGCACGTAAATCAACATACATGTAGTCCAATATATTATTCACCATGCCTTCATATTATTCCCACCCAACAACGTAACATGCATCCTCTTTTATAACATGCCCCATTGAATCGGATCCTGCCACAAAAACAAAACAAGAACAAATTCATAGTCAATGATGACATTGTTTAATTAAGAACATAGAAGGAATATAATATAGTTAAAACCTTAAAGTTTTCAAAGAATTCTGCATATGAATATTACCTTATGAATTGACTCTTTTATAAAGTGATATCCTCCCATATCCCTTCTTGATGATCATTTCTTATGCCGGGTTCATTATCCGCTTCATCTTCTTCGTTCATGTCCGGTAGAGCCCTTGAAAAATGAGTACTCTTAGGAAGACCATAATTTGAATGACTTTCCTCATCAATATCAATGACCCTCTTTCCTTGGAGAGCTACAGACCACATTTTATTTTCTTGATCGGTGATATAGAACACTTGTTTCGCATGGTCTGCCATAATAAAAGGTTCATCTCCAAAACTTCTAGTATTGACATCGACTAAAGTAAATCCTAGCCGATCGATCCGAACACCATTATTGACATTAACCCACTTGCATTTGAAGATGGGAAATCTAATTTTGACATAGTCCACCTCCCAAATCTCTTCAATAACCCCATAATATGGCATGACCGCCAATTTAGGCCTCTTGTCTTTCGAATCGGAGAAGTGCATAGATTCACTCTCTAACATAACACCACTGTTCGGGATGTGCTCCTATCATCTAGGGACTTCGTGTAAAATGTATAACCATTGATCACATACGAATTCCAACTTATGACATCAACCTCAGGACCACGTGCTAACCATTTCATTGTATCAAAAACACATTCGATCCCTCGACCTTTGTTTGAACCAGCTTGCAAAAGTTCTGTTATGCTCCCTAATCAACCTTTGTTCGGTCATTCGATGGTTTTCTTTCCTTACACCTCTTTATGTGCAGATATGCGGCTTGAACTTCATCAACATTATTCAAGATGTATAAGTGGACTTGTGACAATTCATCAGATCCACACTCTTTACCGAAGCCCCTCGTCTACCCCCTTCAAAGATGCTGACGTGTTGGAAGCCCAATATGTCTTACTTTGGCCAAATAAGTTTGACAGAATTCCGTGGCCTCTTCGAAACATATTTTGAACAATTGATGCTTCCGCCGGTACGCGTTCTTCACATACCCTTTTAGGAATTTCATAGATCTTGCAATAGGGTACATCCACCGTAAATGGATAGGGCCGCACAACTTTATCTCCCTCACTAGATGAACAATGAGATGAACCATGATGTCAAAAAATGAAGGAACAAAAAGCTTCTCAAGGTGAAACAAGATAAGATATCCTTCATTCTCCAATTCATCCAACTTTTCAATCTCGAAGACTTTACTACAAACCACATTGAAGAAGAAACAAAGTCTAGTCAAAACGACCCGAAGATCATATTCGGCGATGCCTCGAATAGCTACTGGGAGTAGCTATTGCATCAAGACATGACAATCATGAGACTTTTGGCCTACTAATTTCAAGCCCTTCATCGAGTCAAGCCTCTTAAAATTTGAAGAATACCCCAAGGGAACTTTTGTGCCATGTAAACACTCACAAAAGCTTCGTTTCTCATCCTTAGACAAAGTATGAGAAGTCGGGGGACAATAAGTTCTCTTCCCATATGGCCTTGGATGTAAGTCTTCGTGTATTCCCATTGCTTGCAAATCCAATCTTGCCTTCACACCATCCTTCGAACTACCTTGTATGTTGAGAAGAATGCCAACAATACTATCACATGCATGCACCTACAAGAATGACATCGATCAGGGAATTAGTATATATGTATGTGTGTCTAAACGATGCATTTAAATTATCTAATCAAGGAAGAAGATACTTACTTCATAAACATTTGAACAATTGCACTAGTAACCTGCTGTCTAGGAAGCAGCATGGACTCTACATCGGCATTATCAATGTAAACCGGTTCAGGATGAGGGAGGCCTACTACTTCATTGACAGGCCATGTAAGGATTCCATGAAGCTTGAAGCTCCTTGTCTCCTCACTGAAAGCGCAAGCGGCTCACCAGTTAAACCTCCCCCACCATAACATAAAAGAAAAAAGTTGCTTTTTCTTTTTTATCGTATCACGAATGAGATCAAAAAAGCCATCATTGGAGCAAACGATGCAATAGCTTCCTTGCCTAGAGCAAAGCCCAAAATGGCATAACCAAATAATTGTTTTGCCAATGATGGATTTCGCGCCACGGAATGGATCAATGAGCTGAAGACGTTTCCAATACCGACTGCAGCTCCCGCTGAAGCAATTGTAGCAGCTCCGGCACCCATTGATTCGTATCTATTTGATGGCTTGGTACCTATGAAAAACTCGTGGCGGTTTATTCACTATAACCCGACTCAAAGCCTGCAACAATGCATGAAGAGGGGCGATGCTACCAGGGAATGCTGCTGATTTACCGAAGGGGAAGACTTTATTTACCATAAAGAGAGTGTAACATAACCGAACCTTTTTATTGTCTTGTACGGCTGGATGACTTGGATAAGGAAAGGCAATAAGAGAGATCGATACTAGAAAGATTACCTCGGGACCCATTCCCTCGGCTGTGGATTGCGCTGGAAGCACTTAGCTATAACTATTAACTATTGCCTGGAAATTGGAAATATGATATAATTGCACCAAATGGCTGAAATCAAAGGTACCCTCAAAGAAGAAAGGGTCCTTACACCACGCCCAGAAAGACTGAATGGGACCGGCCTTATACTGATTACTTCAGACTGATTTTCCATTTCCCATCCTGCATCGCTTCTATTCCTAAGGCAGTTCATTTTGGCAAGTCTATCTAATCAAGGAAGAAGATACTTACTTCATAAACATTTGAACAATTGCACTAGTAACCTGCTGTCCAGGAAGCAGCATGGACTCTACATCGGCATTATCAATGTAAACCGGTTCAGGATGAGGGAGGCCTACTACTTCATTGACAGGCCATGATTTATCTTTAAACCATTTGTTGGCTACCAAATCAGATATTTTTTCCTTGGCCGTCAAGTTAGCAGTAGGGGATGGAACTTGAGGAGGGGGTGAAGCTTGATGAGGGGGTGGAGCTTGAGGAGGGGATGGATCTTGACGAGGGGATGGAGCTTGACGAGGAGTAGAGACATCTACAAGCTTCACTAGCCAAGAGATGAAGGTTCCCTTGACATCACTCACAATCTTCAGCTCATCAGTTGGGAGAGGGACAGGTGCATCAAAGATCTCCTCTTCAACTGACACTCTGACTTCATCATCATCCATTTGTTGGTGGTGTACAGTTGATCCCAAGTTGTGGACAGCCCCTTTAGCAACCAATTGTCTATGACTATCACCATCCTCCACATACAGATGACAAGGTTGCTCTGACTGTCCAACAATGCAGCTCCCTCTAGTGCTTTGCTGCATATGTGCAGCTGGAGGTGTCAAGGGAACACCGGTCTCTCGCGCAGAGCTCAGGAGACACTTCATTTTCTGATCCATTTCCTCCTTCATCTTGCTCATCTCAGCTTGAAACATTGCCCTCAATGTAGCTTCTCTGGCCGCAAGCGTCTGATCCATCTCCTCCCGGGTAACCATACTTTGTCCGTGGTGTTTGGATTTACCAAAGTATTGCTTTAGGCCTACCCGTCCTCCAATCCCCCTTACACACCCCGAGTGATCTGGTTTTCCGGTCGCAACGGTCAGAACATCATTCCTCCCGTCCGATGCAAAAGATCCCTCTGCTTCCTTCTTTTTAAGATCTTCCTGTAAGATACACATAATGAGAAGCTTAGTAATGAAACATGTTTAGTAAGTAAAAAATGACAATATTGACACTTACAAATCTTTCAGCAACTACACGAGTTTGTTCACTCGTGTAGGTGCCGCTTGGCTTTTGCCGAATATACAACCACAACTCCTCACGACGTATTGGAGATGGCGGCTGGTCAACTACCGCAGAAGGATTGGATTCAGCTTCATCTTCCAATCTCTTCCGCTTGGCTGCCATCAAATCTTTTTCGGCCTTTTCATATCCGTCGCGAGAAGCCCTGTGTGGGCAATCATTCTTTCTCCCGATCTCTTGGTATTTTTCCCTTCTTTTCTGTGAATCAGGATTGAAAACAACTATCAATTATGAATTCTAGACATGTCACTAACAAAAATTAGAGAACTTCTGCTTGATATGAACGTCAAACATTAGTCAAATTCACTTCATCAAGTTTCAACATTTTACTTAAGGAAGATGTAGCATTGTAGAAGAAATTGGGAGAACCAAAGGAAAGGGAGTTGCAGAACTAATAGGATTAGATGTACACAATAACATTCACATATCCGCACAGGTTAATAAGCAAACAAAAGTGCAGACAAAACTAAATATAAACTCACCAAAGCTTCAGGAGTGGTCCGCAGCTGAACAAATTGTTGCCAAATCTCTTCATCAATAAATTTGTACTTGTGCCAGGGTTTATGGTTAGGCTTCACCTCGGCAAAAATATACGTGTTAGTTAGAAAGGTCTTAAACTTCTGAACCGTCAAAGACAATAAGACAATGTTGAGTCTTTCAAATTCTCGAGTCGGGACGGTGTATGTAAGCCGGATAGTGTCCCAAATAGGATCCTTTATCGTGCTTTTGTCCACATTTTTCCAGTCATCTGTCAAGATGCTAACCTTGTTGCGTACTAGAGCGCCGACAAAACTAGTATATGTGGTTTTATTAGGACCGACAAGTTGCAAATTTTCATCAAACTGAATCTTGAGCTTCGTCCCAGAATTCCGACTAAGGGATACATCCATCATTTGTGTGCCGCTTCTAACACGGCGTGCACGGCGCTGAGGAGGCTCATTGTGAGATGAAGAGGGTTCGTTCTGACCCACACCAGTGAAACCAGTATCTGGAGTTCCAAGACCACGACTGGAATCATTTTCACCGTCCATTTTCAAGACAGTAAGAGAGGAATGCCCGAGCAAATGAGGGAGTAACAGAGGCTAACGGTACGTGGGGCGAGGAAGAGAGGTAATGCAACAGAAGGGTTTCGCAACGTGAACAGGGGTTCGTTCTTTAGTGAGAGTGACAAAAGCTTCCGCGCGAAGAAACATATATTTAGCGCCTCATTTTTAAGACCGGACAAATGAGTATATACGGTCTTAAAAGTTAACCTTTAATACCGATCTTTCTAAACCTCCGGTCTTAAAATTAATTATTTTTTTATTTAAACTTTAGTACCGGCCTGATTTTACGACCGGTCTTAAAAGTCTAACTTTTAAGACCGGTCTATCTCTATCTTCGGTCTTAAAATTAATTAATTTTTTATTTAAACTTTAGTACTAGCCATATTCTAAGTCTGGTCTTAAAAGTCTAACTTTTAAGACCGGGTATTATATATGTTCGGTCTTAAAACTTTAATACATTTATATTTAAATTTTTCCGTATTATTTTGGAGTGTAGAAAATATAAGTCTGGCTGAATGAGATTTCTCCATAAAGTAATTGATATTTCAATTTTTTTAATAACATTTTTAAGACTGATTGTTATTTTAAAAGGTCTGGATAAGACCTATGAAAAAATGATCCAGTATAAGAAATTCTTTATATTTACAAATCTGCCACCTGTTATAGCTTTAGGACCGGTCCTTCGATAGTCCGGTCTAAATGTGGCGGTCTTAAAGCCCTTTATTGTATAAGAAGTTCTTTTTATTTACAAAACTGCCACCGGTCACACCTTTAAGACCGGGGCGTCGATGATCCGCTCTAAATGAGGCGGTCTTAAAGCCCTTTTTTGCACTAGTGAACTTGAAAATGATCAACCTCAGGGAGGGTTCAAGACAAAGAAGAAAGACAAAAAAAGGACACAAAAATATCAAAACCAGGAGAGGTAAAAACAACGACACATGAGGGTCCAACCTTGAGAAGAATTATCACTGTATTTGTTTGTATGTTTGTTTGAACAATGTAAATGATGTTTTGTTTGTTCTTAACGTTGTATTTTGCAAATTTTCAATGTCAACGATGACACATGAGGACTTTGTTTTGTTTTGTTTGTTCGTGCATGACTACGTTTCCTTACTACTGTGTATGGACTGTAACATCCCGTTTTCCAAAAGCAGTATAATTTTTTTTTTCATCAGAGTAGAGCACCGGAGCGGAAGAGTAACTGATATACATATTCAATATGCCATAAGTCTGGCTGGATACAACAGCGGTACAGAAACCGCGTGGTTCAAAAGTATACAACAAAAGAAAGGCTTCCGCTGGAACAACAAAAAGGAAGTCTTCAGCCGGGTCTTCTACTTGGGCTGCTTGCCTCTCTCCTCGGTCCTCGGTCCTCCGGAACTCCGACGCTATGTTATGGGTGAGATCCAGCGCACCGGATCTCAGGTAACGGTTAACCTCATGTTATGTACACAGACAACAGGCATTAACAATACTAACATCACTCTATCACAACCAATGCATATGTATTGCTCCCAGCATGCAGACATATTGCTCCCAGCATAAAGACATATTGCTCCCAGCATACAGACATATTGCTCCCAGCATACAGATGATAAGTAGATATTTTATAATTAAATAACGGTAGATTCTGGGATATATTAGATTGAATTTATTGATATTTTGTACCTATTTAATTATCTTTATGTACTTATCTATCTTTTAATTAAATATAGGATAAAATGATATTATAACAGAAAATCTATTGATATCCTACTTATTTGTGCAGGAAATATTATGTGATCTAAGAGGGATGCAATAAATTAAATTGAAAATGATATTGTATATTATATATTAAATTATATAATATAATATACTAACAAGCAAAAAAAAGACGTACATGCACAAAGCCAAAAAGGTCTTATCTTGGAGGATTTGGATTATAGAAGATAGAGTACGTGGGGCCCGCGCAAGAGAAAGGAGAACATGATACGCAGCGAAGATGCAAAGGATGACAAATATAATATAGATATTATATTGTGATAATATAATATCTCATAGAAGCCCAACTGCAAAAGATATTGAAGGGTTGCTGCGACAGACTTAAAGAGAAGCACGGGATTTGAGTCCAAGCAATATATATATTAGATCAGAGAACGGCGGAAGAGCAGAACGCCGCGAACGAGAACGCAAACACAGAGCGGAAAGAAAAAGAAGAAAAACACGAGACGAGACGCAAGAGTTTTCATCTTTATTAATTTTGTTAACCTAGCCATGCTTGGCTAGTTTCCTTTAGTAGTTAGGGCGAGGATGAACCCTATGTGAATTTAACGTACTTATTTAGATTCTTTATTGATTATTGTTTTCTTGACTGAATGGATTACCTGTGCTTAACGCTTTCTTAAAAGAGTGACCGCCTTTTAGATTGTTTATAGGTTAGTGTATGACAATAGAGATGTTGGTACATTTAACTAGAACCGTTAAATCCATCATAGAATTGCATGACCTAGATATAGGCTTACAAATTTATGCGATCCCATAATTCTGGTAAACAAATTGATTTTTCCAAACAATACTAAGACATTAGGTTGTTTTCAAAAATAACAGATTAAGGTAGCATCAAGACATTGAGACTTAGTCTAATTTTAGAGAATTGGTCGTCAGTCGTAGGAATAATAATCAATTAGGAACTTAATTCAAATACTTAGAGGAACATAGGGGAATTCTATTCCCTAGCTGCGCTTTTCTTTATTGATCATCTTTTCTAAACAAGAATTCTTGAGATTCTTAATCTTGAATGCTTTTCTTGATTAAATTCCTTAAAAATTCTGTTTGGTTACAAATCAACCCCTATTACTCATTGATCCAACTAAAGATTAAATAACAAATTAGTGGTTGGAGTACTATTTCTCATGGGACGATCTCTTTCTCACATACTTTATTACTTGTAACGATCGGTGCACTTGCCGAAGTCGCTGTCAATAGACATATTGCTCCCAGCATACAGACATATCCTCTAACCTCTATATGCACTCAAGCAGTATAACACCTCTACACACATACCACATATATGCATACCATAAACATCAGAGTTAGTGTTACAGTACACGAACGTACATTCGTTGACGGAAATTCGGTACTTTGACGGAAAACGGTACAACAGTTGATCAGAATGTAATCAGGGATATCCTATCAAGATAACAACGCATTTGTTAAGGATCTATCATTACGACGGACATTTTTAGTCAAAATGACTATTTTGCCCCTGACCCCCTAATCGGCGGAATTTCGCCAGAGCTTCGCTATTTTAACTCTAATCTTCCAAAATTTTGCCAGAACTCTGACCCCATCATGATTTTCAAGATAATGACTAAAATACCCACATCATATGATATCTAATCATACTTGGAAGATTAAAGACTAATATAACATTTCTACTCTAACTACCGAAAGAACTACGAAAGCTTAAGTACCGAAAAACTTACCCAGAGCTTCGCTGCAGAATTCCCCGGACTCCTCCTTCTCTCTAACTTCTCTCTAAAACCGAAATCTACTCTTGGATTGTGAATAATGAAGAGGCAAGGCCTCTTATTTATAGGCAAAATGTTGACACTATTCATGCCTTTTTCATACCGAATAACAACCGTAGGATCGCACTTTGCAAGGTGTCATGATCTCTACCTATCCATGTGGCAGCCGAAATCTCTCCTCCCTTAGGTGTCCATGGTGAGTCATCAATTTGGTGCCACCTTGCCAAATTCTAGAGGCTTCTGGAAGGTTTTATATTGATAAAGTCTTCGTTCGATCACGTAATCTTGTAAAATCTCAAAATTCCAAAAGCATGGCCCTGAAGATCCTTTCATCCTCTTTCAAAATACTTGGACTAACTAAATTTTTGATCTCATTCAGGGGATTCAGTGCTCAGCCGAAGATTCTCGAAAAACGTGCTTGCATTTTAACGAATTTCCTAATCATCAATCTCTGGACAAAAATTCACTGATTCCAAATATGTCCAGGAAATTCTCAACTCATTCCCAGTTGTTGAGTTATGATTTATTTTGTTCAAATTCTAATTTTATGACTATCTGCTTTTTTCTCAGATTTTCCCTATTTCGTCTTATTACTAGAACCTCCTATCGATCTCGGAATTGACTTCAGTAACAGCCCAAATCAAGATAAAAATCCACTCAGTAATATTCTACTCTGACTCTAGAAATTTTGTTCATAGTTTTCTGGATAGGATCCGATTCCTACCGGTGTTTAATTTTTTTTTTTTACCTTTTACTTTAATTAATATTTAACTAAGAGTTTATTATTTACACTCTTCTTATTTTTTTTCTTCTTATTCCACAAGATGTCGGCACTCTCACACACATTTATATGTATTTATATTTATTTTATTTTTAATTAATTTTTATATAATTTAATAATTATTTTTATATAATTTTTTACAAAATTTTCCTATTGGCCCATACTTATATTTAGGCTAAAAAATACTTAATCTCACCAATTTTTCTGCATATTTTCCAATTAATTAGCAAATATATTTATGCTAATTTTCAGCCCTTTACCACTAATTTTAGGGTTTTACATAATTATCTTTGAATTTTCCTTTGTTCATGCTTAAGTAATTTGCCAATAATTACTTAATTAATTCCTTAATAATTGCTGCTAATTTTCTTAATTAGAAAGACTCATTACTTCACAACTTTTGCATTGACATTAGTATTTTATGTCCCATGCACTATATCATAATTCACGGGGGCATTTTGGTCATTATAATACTTTTTGTTTATTCCCCCTTTATTTTTCCATGATAATAATTTAATAAATTACCTAAATTAGGGACAATATTATTCCCTATTTCAAATAAATATTTACTTGCCTTTTTAATAACTTTCACAGGGTATTTTATACCCCGTAAATGCGTTTAGGGACCTATTTACAAACTTCCAAACGTTTTAAGGACCTAATTGCAAATTATTTTTTTTCAAGAGAAACTACTCCAAAAATAAGATAAATTCTTCACAAGGTCTTTGAGATCCCATATTCACCTATTTCCAATAGGTATTATTTACTCAATATGATACTTATCATAAGTGAGATTTTCAGGGTATTACATGGACCACTTGATGAGAAATGAAGATGGAACATAATTTAAAAATATTTTTTATTATATTTTCGGGCAGCATCTAATACATAAAGAAAAACATCAAAAAAAAAAAAATCAATCCTCCATATCGTTGTCAAAGAAGGAGGAGTCACAGCTTCAGGCGTCGGACGAGTCCTCTTGAGAAGAATGGTACTCCATGTCATTCTCGTGGAGTACCATGTTGAGCTTGCAGTTGACGATATGTGTAATACTCGAAAATTTGATTTAGGGAAAAGATCATAAATAAGTAAATAATACATATTAAAAGGTGAATTTGTGGTCTCAAGCTTTTTATGATAATTAGCTTATTTTCCCAAGGAAAATACTGTGAGAATTAAAGGGGAAAATCCCTTAAAAATTAGAGAATTTAAGGGTCAAAGTGTCAAAATGACCAAAATGCCCCTAGGATTTGTAATTGACTTAGAAAATTATGAAAAATACTCAAAAAGAAGTGAAATGACCGTAATATCCTTGTAATTTCTAAAAATATAAGAGGCATGAAAATACTGGTGTTAATGCAAGAGTATGGAGGTAATAAGGTATTCTAGGTAAGAAAATTATGAAGGTGGAATATCACCTAGAGGGGGGGTGAATAGGTGATTACAAAAATTCTTTTTGCTAGTTACTCGGTCACCCACACAACAGATATATATCAAGGCAAAGTAGAGATAGAGTAGAGGAGATAGACACAGAAAATTTATACTGGTTCGGCCCAACTCTTGACCTACGTCCAGTCCCCAGAAACACTCCGGGATTTCCCTAACTTACGATCAAATGATTACACACTCGTAACACTCGGAGCAATTCTCTCTCTCTTGAATTACACTCCCCTTACAAGTTGCAATCAAATGACCCAATCTCAAAGTCCCAATACTCGAGATTCTCACAAGAAATAGTAGTAGATGAATAACTCTCTCTAAGAGCAGATGATCATAAACACCGAAGAACAATTTGTGACACACTCTCGTAAAGTATTTCAAGAAGTATCTCGTAAAGTATCACTCAAGAGATTGGCGAAACCAAGCTTAGGAGAGTATCTTTCTTTGATCGTTTGTTCTGCTGCATGTGTGTGTCTTCTTTGAGCACCCATGGCTTCATATTTATACTAGTTGGATGAAGGTGTCCGTTGAAGAACTCCACCGTTTGAATTCAAAAACATTCCATTATCTCTCGCATAATCTCACTTCAATTCGTTTGAGGATTATTTGGCAATATCATAATGGTCATAATGTTAGCAACGAATTCGTTTTGCTGTGTATGAATTTCACTCGTCCCGCTTCATTATTCCTGCATCAATTTGTTGATAACTTCCATTTTGCAGAGATATTCTCAAAACGCGTAAATCGAATTGCCCAATTTGATTCCTCATAATCCTGCACTTTAATATTAGTATTCACAAATCACTGAGGTCAATGGTTAGGAATCAAATCATTAAAGAATATATTAAATTGAATTGAATATCAAAATCATGATCTCGATATCTTGACAAAGGCGAACTGTTTTTCTCCGTCAATACTCGAGTATGTGAATGTCATACTCGGGTATAACTTATCCTGTGTGAGTGTCTACTTTCGAAGATCATAACTTCCTGGTATGAACTCCGATTTGATTGGTTCAAGTCTTGTTGGAAAGCCCTTTGAGTCTACTTTCAAATGGAACCGGTTTCAGCTTCATTGGACTTCTAGTTTGTGAGATATACTCAAAACATTGAGGCTTGGTCAGCAGTATGACGGTGATGTATCTGTCATCTTCAACAATTCATAGCTCTCTCATCTGTCCTCCGTTGGACTTGAATCTTGTGCAACTAGGACCGATTGGAAGTCTAGTTTCAAACAATATTAGTTTCACCTCAATCCAATCTCTGGTTTTGGAGATATTGTCAAATTACCAGAGGTCGCCCGAAGCTGAACGTAGAACAGAGCTGATCAGAGTCATACTCGAGTATTGTTGATCCATACTCGGGTATTGTCGGGATTTAAGCACAGAAGCAGTTGTTTATGCACCATACTCGAGTAGCCAAGTACCATACTCGAGTATTGAAGTGTCATACTGAATAATTGAAGCATGATACTTGAGAATGGATGTTGGATACTCGGGTATTGACGGAAGTTCAAGGCAATTCATCCCGAAGCTCATTTTTAATCATTTTAAGTCCGAATTGAGTCGTTCCAACTTCCATATCACCGTGGAGCCTTCTAGTATTAATCTAGGAACATGAATAATGATATTCTCATTATATTCAGCAAGTTCTTCATTCTTCCAGATCTCATCTTGATTAATCTCCATCATTAAACTTCACATCATTAATCTCTTCACATGGAGCAAGTTCTTCTTTCTTGATTAATCTCTATAATTAATCTTGGACTAATCTACATCAAATATATTGTAGTTAGTCAATGTAGAAGATAAGTATAATATACAATCTTTTTGCTCTTAATGGCATCTATACAAGACATCATCAAAACTAATCAGAACCAACATTTTCCCCCTTTTTGATGATGGCAAATACATTAAGAAAAATATGTTTGAATATGAAAATATAATAGATCACATATTTTTCTTGCCTTTCTCTCCCCCTTATTTTTCCTTTCTCTCCCCCTTATTTTTCATTAGCAAAAAGAGAGAGGTAAAGAAGAAATATAGATGGAGAGGCAAATATGAGAATAAGTTAGAAATGACTTCTCTCATTAATCATATATCAAGACAACAATTTTCTCTCCCCGATTTTCATTCTAAATATGATGCAATTTGGAATGTTTTTATGAAAAAGAATTGAGAGAATTTAGAGAGGTTTTCAAAACATCTTTCACAATTAAAGCATATAGATACCAAACATGTGCAAAATTTCTACCGAATATAAAAAGGTAGAGTTTAGAAATGCTCATGTTGGTTTTTGTAAATTGATGATCCGTCTCGTGAAGTCCATTTGCTTCTTTTCTTGTTGTGTGAGATCCACGATGTGCTCGAATAACCTTTGAGATGTGGAATGAGACTCAGGTACTGGCTTGAGTTATATCTCGTATGAAAGAGTATGGTCGCACTCGCTTCCATCTCTTGCCTTTTCTTCAGGGAACTCTTCATAGAGTATATCTCAATGAATGATGGAACCTGAAAGCACTATTCCTTAATTTGATAGATTCTCCTTGTAGTGCATTAAGGAAAGTTCTTGCACATACTTAATTCTCCTGCCACAATTGTAAAATTTTCTTGCAAGGGAGAATTATTAGTGCAATAAGATATCAGAATATTCCTTTCTAAATGATATTTTCAAATTAAGACAATGAAGGGAAAATATAATTCATCATCAAAATTAATACAACATAGTAGATGTAGATGAGAATGCTTAAAAGGGTTTTCTTCAAATAAAGGAGATGAGCTTTTTAAGATAAAACACATGTTAATGTGAAACTCCCCCTTAATGAATGCATTCTCTCTAGTAATACCAAATAATAGTGTGATGAAGATTAAGCATAATGAAAGGATTCTTAGGGAAAATGACACCATTAAAGAAAAACTTTGTTGAATGACACACGTATTCACGCATCTTTCCCAATTGGAATAGAATACTTGTTGATTTAAGTGATGCACATAGAAAAGGAATGCATTGAGTGAACCACTTTTTGAAGTGATACTTTGACCAAAGAGCATACAACACTTGTAAACAATTACCTGTTTTCAAAGAATAAGGATTTGAACATTAGAAATCAATGAAAACTAGTTTGGCCAAAACTTTTGCAAAGCACTGAATTTCTTGAAAAGAATTTGATTCTTCTGAGTTATTTAAGTATAGAGACGAAATAGTGCTTTATGACCGTTCACTTGATGATTTCATTTTGATACTTGAGATTAGGAACATTCATGATGATCAACAGAAATCAGACTTAAGCTTTTGAGAAATTTCAGACTTGAACTATTGTCGCAGAATGAATGGTAAAACTTAAAACAATGATTCAACATATGATTCAATAGATAAGTTTGAACTTAGGAATTGCAAAGAATCAAAGATTGAATCTGAAACAGAATCAGAGTAGGAGTGATAATCAGAATTGGAATTAGTCATCAGAATCATCAAAATCAAGGTTTGAATCATAATCAAAGTTGAAATCAGTAATCAGAAGCAGAATCAGAGTTTGAATCATAATCAGAGTTAGTATATGAACCAACAGTATAATTGAAGCATTGACTACACTGCCAAAACTGCATGACTTAACTATGAAGTATAAACCATACCGCCATAATGCATAACTTAGAGTATTACGAATATGACATAATTGCGGTAGAGTTTCAAAAGCAAATATGAACAATGATCAAATATTTTAAAAACTTAAACTGCTCCTTTTCACATAATTTTACCCAATCAAGTAAGTTCAATCCAATGAATCAAAAGCGTAATAACTAAATGATGCCAAGAAATGTTATTTCTCAATTGACAGTTTTATAGATACACTTGATATGGAATAGATGTCATTGAGGAGAATGCATGTAATTTCCAATGGGATTAGATTTTCCGAAATGCTAATGAAATGTGCAGATTATTTCAAATCTCACTTGTTCTTTCAAATTATGATAATGCATTTCGAAAATTAAGATTTTAATGTAAGAAGAAATTCATTTTTGAAATATGTTGGAAATTGATGCTCACTCTAAACATGATGGGAGTCAACATGTTTAATGAATATATGAGTATGCTTTAGTTTTAGAGAACATGTTGAACATTGCAGTTAACATGTAGAAGAATTTTCTCAAAAGCAACAGTCACGAAGGAGAGTACTAAAGAAACATTCTTAGCACAACGGAAATGTATGTAAGCACAATGACTTTGCTATTGACCAGTAGATAATCTTGCATTTTAGAATTAAAATTATATGAATGCTCTAGGCAAGACTATGAATACAGTTACTCAAAATAAGGATGGAAGACAAATGCTGATGTACTTGAGCAACTAAGAGAATACTAGGATTCTTGAATGATGAAGTACATATTAATCCAAATGATTTGGCTTTCAGAAGATTATCCTAGTAGGTTATTCCATTATCATTCAATGCACTAATAAATATTTGTAAAGCTTGGAATAACTAGGCCATTGAAAAATTTATGCAGTAAGCATAACAAATTCACAAGTCGAATTCCCCTTTTTTTTAAGATAGGCTTGAAACTGATATATGAATAACTTATTAGATATGAAGTCCAACTAGTTCAAGAGTGAAACTATACAGTTCAAGCAACACATTGAATTCTAAAGATGAATATGTGAGGGATAGGGAAAATTCTACCAAACAGATTTGAAGCATATCCAAAATTTAGTATACAACATCAACTTCCAATTTGAAACATCATTTGAATGCACTTAAAGTATTTTTCAAATCTATCTGAAATACTTTCAATGTATGAATAATTTTCAAAACGTGTGTATGCATTTTCACAAGACAAAGTGAATCAAATCAATTTCGGATTGTGCATTTCAAAAGAATAAAATTAGAAGGTAATGCACATATTCACTTTTTGATCCATTTAGCAATCTAAAAAACATTTTGAAAGGTCATAACTAATTGATTGCTAATGGAATGCAATAATGGACAATTATTCATTACCCAAATATTAATCTCATATAAGCATAGAATAGGGTAAGAGTTAGATATCACCGTAATTCCCTTTGTCCTTGTAAAAGCTTGTTTGATTAAGGTAGATTGATGTAGACGTCTCCTTTCACCATTAACATCAAGCATAGCCTATTTAGCTTCCTCAAGACTTGAATTATTTCTCTATGTTGCATTCTTGAGAAGCTTTGTCTCATCCTACAAAAACATATAAGTCTTTTTCTTTCTTGGTATCCAACCTTACTTGGATCCAATCAACGTTAGCTTGTAGGAACCAAAATTTGCATGATCTTATGAATATCATTAATTTAACATAATTGAACATAATGAACTAAGCATGATTTTATGCATAAAAGAGATACTTTCTTTTCAAATCATCATGTATGCATAAAGAATTAAACTATTGAACATTGCAATCCCTTTATAAATAAATCTATTAAATGGATTTTTAAGGGATGTGAAAAAAATCAATTTCAAAATAGTTTGCAATGCTCATTCCTAAGGCTACAAAATATAAAACCTCAATATATAATTCAAATAATAGCATAGGAGGTTTTACTATTATATACCTTTACCTTAGGTACTTGGAAGATTGACTTTGCTTACCCAATGGTTCTTCATATGTCTTTCCATGGGTATCCGCAAAGTTCTCTCTCGAGGATATAGACTTCAAGAGTCTTCTAGTTGATACTTGAGAGATTCTCCTCTTCTTGATCTCCTCAAGATAGTTGAATGGTACTCTATGGTAGTTTGTTCTTGAGGTAGATGATACTCTTCTTATAGGTATCCATTGCTTCTTATGATTTGAGGATAAGGTTGTAGCAATGGCTTCTCCATGAGTTTTCCTAATCGATATGAATCTTCTTTTAGGTTCATGAGAAACTCTTGGACTCTTCTTCGTGTACCTTTATGTCCATTCTTTTGGAATCAATCTGCACACACAAGGCACTAGATGGACATTTTGGTACCCACTTATACTTGGGTCCTTGATCGTTAGTATTTGACCTTAATTGTCCTTTAGGAACCCAAACAAATTTATTTCTTACATTAGAATTTCTCCTAATATAGCATGTGTAAGAAATATGACCAAATTTTCCACAATAATTGCAAACAATATGATGATGTGCATTATGAGCTTTTATGCAAGTATTGTGTCGGTTGTTAAAATGGAAATTTAAATAAATCTCATTTGAATAATCTTTCTTCCCAATAAATTTTCCAGCATGATTGAAAACATTTTTGCTTTTCAAAATAGAATCAGTAAGTGGTTGAAGAACAATTTTATACAATTGTTCAAAATCATTTTTCTTAACTACACAAGAAGAATTGGAATTATTTACCACATGTGCATCTTGAATTTCTGATGATGATTCATCATAATTGTCCATGATCAGATCTTCTTGGGAATCCTCACTTTCTTGTTCTTTCATGTTGACTGGATCATAGAAGTGTTCTAAGATTTCTCCTTCTTCTACTTCCAATTGTTCATCAATCGTGGATATGCACTTTATAGTTTCAAATGAACTATCAACACTTTCAATTTCAACACAATTGTTAGAAGTATAAATAGAATCAAGAGTATCCCAAATTTCTTTAGCACTAGAGCAACATTTGATTTTTATAAAATCATTTTCGGTTAAAGCACTATCCAAAATTTTCATTGCTCTAATATTCAATGAAAACATTTTCTTTTCTTTTTCTGTCCAATCCTTTCTCGGTTTAAAATCAAAGACATTTGTAAAAACATTCCACATATCAAAATCAGACGTTTTAACAAAACTAATCATTCTAGCTTTCCAAAACCAAAATCAATATCTTTCAAAAACGGTGGAACAAGATAATCAAAACCTTCCAAAGACGAACAACACCCAAAATTAGCCATTGATAACTCTTGAGACTGTGAAGTCCTTTAAACAAGAGCCTGGCTGTGATACCAAATGAAGGTGGAATATCACCTAGAGGGGGGTAAATAGGTGATTACAAAATTCTTTCGCTAGTTACTCGGTCACCCACACAATGATATATATCAAGGCAAAGTAGAGATAGAGTAGAGGAGATAGACACAGAAAATTTATACTGGTTCGGCCCAACTCTTAACCTACGTCCAGTCCCCAGAAACACTCCGGGATTTCCCTAACTTACGATCAAATGATTACACACTCTGTAACACTCGGAGCAATTCTCTCTCTCTTGAATTACACTCCCCTTACAAGTTGCAATCAAATGACCCAATCTCAAAGTCCCAATACTCGAGATTCTCACAAGAAATAGTAGTAGATGAATAACTCTCTCTAAGAGCAGATGATCATAAACACCGAAGAACAATTTGTGACACACTCTCGTAAAGTATTTCAGCAAGTATCTCGAAAGTATCACTCAAGAGATTGGCGAAACCAAGCTCGGGAGAGTATCTTTCTTTGATCGTTTGTTCTGCTGCATGTGTGTGTCTTCTTTGAGCACCCATGGCTTCATATTTATACTAGTTGGATGAAGGTGTCCGTTGAAGAACTCCACCGTTTGAATTCAAAAACATTCCATTATCTCTGCATAATCTCACTTCAATTCGTTTGAGGATTATTTGGCAATATCATAATGGTCATAATGTTAGCAACGAATTCGTTTTGCTGTGTATGAATTTCACTTGTCCTGCTTCATTATTCCTGCATCAATTTGTTGATAACTTCCATTTTTGCAGAGATATTCTCAAAACGCGTAAATCGAATTGCCCAATTTGATTCCTCATAATCCTGCACTTTAATATTAGTATTCACAAATCACTGAGGTCAATGGTTAGGAATCAAATCATTAAAGAATATATTAAATTGAATTGAATATCAAAATCATGATCTCGATATCTTGACATGCGAACTGGTTTTCTCCGTCAATACTCGAGTATGTGAATGTCATACTCGGGTATAACTTATCCTGTGTGAGTGTCTACTTTCGAAGATCATAACTTCCTGGTATGAACTCCGATTTGATTGGTTCAAGTCTTGTTGGAAAGCCCTTTGAGTTTACTTTCAAATGGCACCGGGTTCAGCTTCATTGGACTTCTATTTTGTGAGATATACTCAAAACATTGAGGCTTGGTCAGCAGTATGACGGTGATGTATCTGTCATCTTCAACAATTCATAGCTCTCTCATCTGACCTCCGTTGGACTTGAATCTTGTGCGACTAGGACCGCTTGGAAGTCTAGTTTCAAACAATATTAGTTTCACCTCAATCCGATCTCTGGTTTTGGAGATATTGTCAAATTACCAGAGGTCGCCCGAAGCTGAACGTAGAACAGAGCTGATCAGAGTCATACTCGAGTATTGTTGATCCATACTCGGGTATTGTCGGGATTTAAGCACAGAAGCAGTTGTTTATGCACCATACTCGAGTAGCCAAGTACCATACTCGAGTATTGAAGTGTCATACTGAATAATTGAAGCATGATACTTGAGAATGGATGTTGGATACTCGGGTATTGACGGAAGTTCAAGGCAATTCATCCTGAAGCTCATTTTTAATCATTTTAAGTCCGAATTGAGTCGTTCCAACTTCCATATCACCGTGGAGCCTTCTAGTATTAATCTAGGAACATGAATAATGATATTCTCATTATATTCAGCAAGTTCTTCATTCTTCCAGATCTCATCTTGATTAATCTCCATCATTAAACTTCACATCATTAATCTCTTCACATGGACCAAGTTCTTCTTTCTTGATTAATCTCTATAATTAATCTTAGACTAATCTACATCAAATATATTGTAGTTAGTCAATGTAGAAGATAAGTATAATATACAATCTTTTTGCTCTTAATGGCATCTATACAAGACATCATCAAAACTAATCAGAACCAACAAATTATTTTGTGATAATTTTGTAATTAAGTAATATTGGGCTAATTACTTAAGTATAAGCAAATGAAATTCACAAGTAATTATGTAAAACCCTAAAATTAGTGGTTTTTGTTTTAAAATTAGTAAAAACATGTTTACTAATTAATTGGAAATTTTGGAGAAAAATAGTTGAGTTTAGGTATTTTTAGGCCTAAATACAAGAATGGACCGATTAGGGATTTTTGTGGAAATTTTTGTAGAAATTAAATAAATGAATAATTAAATAATTAATTAAATAATAAATAAATATTTATTAATTATAAAAATAGGCCAGCTGAAATTGGGCCAAGAAGAAGAAGAAAAAATAATAAAAATGAAATGAAAAATAATGTATGCAAGTTGCTATTATAATATATTATAATTAATTAAAGTAAAAAAGTGTGAATAGTAATTTAAAAATTAGGAAACGGATCCTATCTAGAGATCTAGGAATAGGGATTCCAAAGTCAAGCTAAAATATTGATCAGTGAGTTTTTACCTTCAAGTGACCTTTTCCGGAAGTCAATTCTGAGTCCGTTTGTGCATTTTCCTAATAAGACGAAATAGGGAAAAATGCGAGATAGGCACATTTTTGGATATGAAGAAAATAAATTTTAACTCAATATCTAGGAATGAGTTTGAATTTATCTGGACATATTTGGAATCATGGGACAGTTGGAACCCTGTCTGAAATCAAAATCTAACTTAAATTAGATATTGTTGATGAGGAAGAGAAGATCTTCAGAGTCATGGATTTAGAATTTTGAGATTTTTTCGAAATTACGCGAATCGGGTACCGATCGGAGAAATTCATCCGAAAGCTTCTGGAAGGTGACACGTGGCCACCTCCCATTGGCCAAACCCTTTATTTTGGAGCATGGATTTCGGCCAAGTGTGAAAGGGAAGAAGGAAAAAAGGGTTTTTTGAAAAGTTGCTTTGGACGGCCCAGATCGCTCCTCACAAAGTTGATCCGACGGCCGAAACCCTACCTCCTTTTCTATAAATACCCCCCCTCCTTCACAATTCTTCACACCATTTTCTCCTCCTTGGCCGAATCTAGAGAGGGAAACAAGAGAGAGAAGCTCTGGGGAAAATTCTGCAGAAGTCTTCAACGGGTAAGTCCTTCGGTCTTTAGCTTTTTAGTTCGGTAGTTAGTAGAATTGTTAGATAGTTTTAGTAAGTAGGGAGTGAGATTCCTACTATTGTTTTAGGCCTCATTGCATTGAAAAATGCCTAAAGAGGTCCCCGAAAGCTGAAAGTTAAAATGGTAAGCTTTAAGCTTCCATAATTCTTTCAATAGTTAGAATAGCCTTTATCTTTCAAGGTATGATTAGATATCATATGATAGGGCTATTTTAGTCTAGAATTTCGAAAATCATAATTGCATCGAAGTTCTGGCGAAATTTCGGGAAGAAAATTTATAAGAGTAACGAAGTCAAGTAAATTCCGCCAATTAGGGGTATAGGGGCAAAATGGTAATTTTTACCCAAAATGCCGTGATATAGTACCGCATCACTAATAAAAGTGATATTACTCTTATAGGACGCCGAAATCCTAATTTGTCGCTGCTACGTTGTCAACGTGTCATGTCGGACAAACCGTTGTTTTCCGTCAGAAAGTACAGTTTCCGCCAGAAACATCTACGTACGTCAACGAATGTACGTTCGCGTACTGTAACACTAACTCTTATGGATATAGTATGCTGTATATGGTATGTATGTGATGTGTGTATGGTGTGTATATGTGGGGTGTTGTTGAGATGCATATTATGTTAGAAGATAACTGTATGCATGCTGGGAGCGATATAGTTGTAAGGCTGGGAGCGATACATTTATAATGCTGGGAGCGATACATTTATAATGCTGGGAGCGATACATCTGTAATGCTGGGAGCGATACATGTGCATTGGTTGGGTGTGGTTTATTTGTTGTTGTTTGGTGACCCATATATGTGTATGTATACATGAGGTTAACCGCTACCCGAGATCCGGTGCGGATCTCGCCTCTTAATATAGCGTGGGTCGGGAGGACCAAGGACCGAGGAGAGAGGCAAGCAGCCCGAGTAGAAGACCCTATGAAGACTTCCTTTCATTGTTCAGCGTGCTTTCCTTTTGTTCTTGAAGCTTTCCTTTTGTTGTTCCGGCGGAAGCTTTCCTTTTGCTATTATATATATATTACTTCTGAACCACGCGGTTACTGTACCGATGTTGTAAACAGCTAGACTTATGGCACTTTATATATACATATCAGTTACTTTTCCGCTCAAACGCTCTACTCCGATGAAAAAAAAAATTATACTGCTTTTGAAAAGTTGGGATGTTACAATATGCATAAGCCCAACTAGTTTGCCCAAGCGTCAGTCGATGTGATCGACGCAGGCCTTCGAGTGCTCCAGCATCTGCTTCGCAGATGGATTCGGCGGCAGTGGAGGAGGCCTTGGAGGTTGGGGAGGAGGAAATCCTAGTGGTGGTGGAGCAGACATTATGGTGAAGGCTAGGAAGTGGAAGTATGAGTCTTTCAATTTATTTAAGATTTAAAATTTGTTTAAATTAAAATTAAATTAAATTATATATATATATATATATATATATATATATATATATATATATATATATATATATATATATATATATATATATATATATATCATGCATGCACGCGTTCGTGATCAGGCGAAGGCCGCATTTTCAACAATTATGGTATGGTGACATGTGGCACTATGGGTGGTGACACATGGCGACAGTGGGGAGGCACATGTCAGCATTGACAATGATGTGGTCTCCTATGGATGTGTAATGGTATGAGAAGGTCCACATGGCATTTTGAAATTTAAAAATAAAATAAATAAATGAGTGACGGAATAAAAAATCTTTCAAAAAAATTGAACTACATAGTCTTATCAGCGACATTTCAAAATCCATTTCCTCTGCAAATCCATTACAAATTCCGTCAGAAACTTTGAATTCCATGGAAAATTTTATTAGAAATTAAGTGTTTTTATTTATTTATTTTTTATATAGAATCATTTGGGAAGCAAAATTAAAAAAAGAACGAAAAATTATAAGTTAAAATGTGTAGAGTCGGTTATTGATAAAACCTGTTGTGTTCTATATTCTAGTATAATATAAATGCCTAAATTTTAACATGAATGTCGGCCGCCAGATTACTAATATATACTTTCAATTTCACCGCAAATTTCGTCAGAAATTAAGTGCTTTTTTATAGTGTCATTAGGGAAGCAAAATATTTTTTTTTTTAAAACGAAAAATTATATGGGTTAAGGACCAAAAATACCAACGAACTACTGGGCTCGGACCACCCAGCACAACAAACTATTTTTTGGACCAAAAATACCAACAAACATTTTAAAGATGAGCGCTCAGCACAACGCCATTAACACCGTTAACAAAAAGTTAACCTCCGTTATCTAAGGTGCAGATTGGCCAACGAACTCTTATTCCAGAGCGCCCGAAGACAAAATTTTAAATTTTACTAAATTAAATAATTTTTTCTCAATTGTCATTATTCAAAACTACTTGTATAGATATCTATGGACAAAAATTATTCATTATTTAATTTTTTCAAAATTATAATTTGCTAAAATAAACAAAATTTTTAATTAAAAATATAATTATATGATTTAAATAAAACTCAAGGTGTTTTATAATCTTTTCTTTCGATTTTGCCGTTAACTTAATATCATTATATTCAAGATAGATAATGTATCATTGGGAATAAGTTATACGGAAATTGACACAATTGAGCTTTAAGAACTAGTAACCTAAATTTCTTGCTATAATTTAAAGAGGGAAACAAATTATACTTATAAATTTAGATTAATAAGACTTATATTTAGAAATAAAATAAAAATAAAAATCATGATAGAGTAAAAATACATACATAAATTTACTCTAATTTATTTGATTAATAAGTGCACTTTTACATATTTTACTCTAATTCTCTCATATCATTTATCATACATTCTTTTCCTCATAAAAATTATTATTTTATTTTAGAAGAAATTTATGTGAGTTTTATTATAAAACTAAATCATATAATTTTTTGTTTAACATATATAATAAATTATAAAACACCTTGAGTTTTACTTAAATCATATAATTATATTTTTAATTAAAAATTTTGTTTATTTTAGCAAATTATAATTTTGACAAAATTAAATTATGAATAATTTTTGTCCATAGATATCTATACAAGTAGTTTTGAATAATGACAATTGAGAAAAAAATTATTTAATTTAGTAAAATTTAGAATTTTGTCCGGGTGCTCCTGGAATAAGAGTTCGTTGGCCAATCTGCACCTTAGATAACGTATGTTAACTTTTTGTTCACGGTGTTAATGGCGTTGTGCTGAGCGCTCCTCTTTAAAATGTTTGTTGGTATTTTTGGTCCAAAAAATAGTTTGCTATGCTGGGTGGTCCTGACCCTATAGTTCGTTGATATTTTTGGTCCTTAACCCAAATTATAAAGTTAAAATGTGTAAAATTGGTTATTGCTAAAACTTGAACGGAAAAGGGTTATTTCATGAAGGGTTTCCTTTTCTAAGCTTTAAGTGAAAAGAGTTTTCATCTCTTTCAATAAATAGGCTTCCCGAATTTAAGCTTGTGTTCTTATTATTTGAGGTGACATAAAGAAAAATGGAATCTAAAGTATACTTTTGACTAAAAATAGCACTTTAATAGACTTTATGATGTGTTTAATTATATTGTTAAATAATGTACACATATTATCGATATCAATTACTACTTTTGTTATAGGCTTTGTTATTTCTCCAATTTATTAGGGGAAGTCTTAACAACATAATTAAATATACTATATATATATATATATATTAGTTTTAGATTACCCAAAAGGAAAAATACCACAAGTGGCCCAAAAAAAAGATGTAAATAGTGCAGTTTTGTTTTGCACAGTAAGCAAACTTCATCAAGCGAAGTAATAAGTGATCTTGGACTATTAAATAGGCCGCAAGGAAAGTGAACTTGCGCAATAATGAGCAACTGGAAGCAAATACAGTTGAAATCCGGTGATTTCATCACACATTCACACCCCTTGTGCACGAGCTAAACACAAGATGAGCACCTTATTTTATAAAAGCTTTTTGGAGAAAATCTGAAATTAAAATTTGAAATTAAAGAGCTTACCAGCAATGCCGTTAACTAACTTTTATTGTGAAAACTTTGAGACGTTGGAGGTTACAAAAGCATTGACATATTTCATGGACAGTGTTTTTACTTTGGATGTACCATAATGGATTTTAAAATGCTTTGACAGCTTCAATCCGATATATTGAAACTCTATAATGAGCTTTAATGTGTTTGATATCGTTATGCATGTGTATAAATACCATAACGGGCCTTAATGAGTTTTATCACCCCACGTTTAAAAACTGCCAAGTTAATGCCTTCATTGCTGCATTTGGAATGTTGCATTTAATCACATTTTAACTGATCATGTTGTGCTCAACGGTGCACTAAGGAATTGCTTATAAAAGGTGCTTTTTTGTTTGAGGTTGCGGAAGATAATTGCACTCAGTGAGGTAAAAAACCAAAGGAGAGGAGGAAAACAAGTTGCTTGAAAGCTCCTTAAAAGCTATTCCACAGCTACCGGTAGATAAGAAGTAGATAAGAAGCGGCACTCCCTAGGATTAAATGAACCCTTTCTAGCAAATCAGGCATGACCCAAATCAACTTTGTTAATTGAAGGTGTTGCCACCAATAGGATCTGTATGGCACTTGAGAGGACTTGAAAGATCCACTAGGTTGTGTGACAATCTAGGAGCGGCGGCCAACACTTTTTACTTAAAAAAATTGTTAATAAGATTTAGTGATAATGAAAGATATTTTCCTTGATTTGTTTATTTTGTGAATACGGTTTGACCCATAGGCCATAAGATAAACGTTTACCAAAGATAAAAAGTTTTGTCCCGAACGAAAGAAAAGGCGAATTGCGTGTTGATAGGCTATAATAGCTATAAAAAAACTCATTTGTGGTAAAGTCTGAGATAAGCCGATAATATTCCCTTAATTCTCATATATGATAATAATAATTTAGATTCTGGAAAAAAAATTAGAAATTTCCAAAAAGTCTAATAATAATATATACATATTAATCATAAGTCTTAACGTTGCCTTGTGTTGTGTGTCCTACCAATGGAACCCAAAATCCCGTTTTTAGTGTTTCCCTTTTAAATTGGGCTCAAGGAATAGGGTTCCTCTGGCTTGAACTTTCAATGGAATCTTAAACCTCAAATTCTTTCGTTATTTTTAATAACAATAACAAATAAGGAAAAATAAAAAGGAACCATCCTGTGACCCATGCAATGAACTATGAAGTTTATTGGTTGGATTGTGAAAATTGTGTATTGTAGGGTTTCTCTTCATGGATTCACGATTGTGCATGTGTGTCCCGGCCTGCACTTATTTTGCTACATACTGTAACATCCCAATTCCAGAGCAAATTTTTTATTTTTTTTTAAAATCAGAGTCGAGCCTTGGAGCGTAAGAGTAACTGATTCCCATTAAAACGATAACCAGAGTGTAATACAGTGTTGATACAGCATCCTATTGTTCTCTTAGGTAATTACGGAAAACGATAAAGTGACATCTCCGTCTCAGAGCTCACTCGTGCTACATGCCCTCCAACCATGAGCCTACTCGTGCAGCTTGCCTCGATCTCCGATCCATGGTCCATCCGACCCTGAAGCTACAGTGAGATCCAATTTAACGCATTGGATCTCGTGTAACAGTTAACCTTATGCTCAAATAAAACAAGATAGGGAATGACAGATATTCATGACATAACAAATATGATCAATATAATGACAGTACATAAGCGTAAAGCAGTATGTAAGCCCCATAAAGTGCTTGCACTATTCACCAGTACCACGATGTACTGTCGTGTCCTCAGCGCTAGGAAAACTCTAACGGTATTACTAAATCTATAACCCGTGTGAATCGTATGTATAATCGGTAACCACAGAACGAGTCTCTAACTAGTGAATGTATCTCGGTGACCCCTAATGTAATCTCTATCCGTGAATGTACCTATCACATATATGTATATGAGCAGCACTAGATTAGTGTTACAAGACGCGAACGTGCCTTCGTTGACGACGTTAGGTACTTACGCGTAAAACGTACTTTTACGTAAAAACGTGAAAACATCCAACAATGGTACTTCGGCAACAGAACGGCAACAAATCGAGTTTCGATATCCTATCAGAGTAATATCACTTTCATTAGTGATTTGACATTATAAGCGGCATTTTAGGTAAAAATTACCATTTTGCCCCTATGCCCTAATTGGAATTTCGCCGACCTTAGATTACTCTTACAAATTTTCTTCCCGAAATTTCGCCAGAACTTCGACGCAATTATGATTTTCAAAATTCTAGACTAAAATATCCCTCCCATATGATATCCAATCATACTTAAAACATTAAAGGCTATTCTAGCATTACAACCCCTATTTTCGAAAGAACTTCAAAAGTTTCAACTTTTCGGAGACTCGATCCCTACAATGTTTTTACCTCTTCAGGCATATTTTTCAATGCAATGAGGCCTAAAAACAAGTATAGGAATTTCATCCCCTACTTCCTAGAACTAACTAACAATTCTACTAACTACCGAACTAAAAACTCGAACTTGAAAGCTAAAGCCCGAAAGACTTACCCGTTGAAGACTTCTTCAGAATTTTTCCAGAGCTTCTCTCTCTTCTTTCTCCCTCTAAGATTTCGGCTAGATGAAGGAGTGATGGTGTGAAGAAAATATGAAGAGCATGGCATCCTATTTATAGAAAACCAAAGGGATATGTTTGGAATTTTCAAGGTTGTTCTTAACCATGGAAATCAAACTTGAAATGGTGTAAAATTCATGTCCATGGATGCCTCTTGGCCGAAATAATTGGGTGATGTGGCTGAAATGGAGTGGTCCAAAAGTAATGACTTATGTTGCTTTATAGCCCGGTCTAATAAAATTTCCCCGATCGGTACCCGATTCGCATGATTTCGGAGAACTTTCAAAATTCTGGATTTACAACTTTGAAGACATGTCCCCACTTACTAGAAATGTCCAAGTTAACCTAAATTTTGATTCCATATAGGGCTCCAACAGTCCAGTTGAAGTTTTCTCGAGAAACGTGTCCGAACGTGTCCTGTTGAGTTAGAATTTATTTCCTTCATATCCAAAAATGTGCCTATCTGCATTCTTCCCTATTTCGTCTTATTAGGAAAAGCACAATCGACGTCGGAATTAACTTTCGGAAGAGGTCACTTGAAGGTAAAAACTCATGAGCAATATTTTACCCTGACTTTGGAATTCCTATTCCTAGATCTCTAGATAGGATCCGTTTCCTAATTTGTATTTTACTATTCACATTTTTTTGCTTTAATTAATTATAATATTAAAATATTTGCAAGTTGCACAAATTATTTTTCATTTCTTTTTCATTTTTTTTTCTTTTTTCTGCCCTTTTTTTTCGTTTTTTTATTAATTATTTAATTATTTATTTAATTAATTAAATAATTTTTTTTACATAATTTTTTTACAAAATTTTCCTATTGGTCCATTTTTGCATTTAGGCTTAAAAATACCTAAACTCAACTATTTTTCAAAAATTTCCAATTAATTAGTAAATATACTTTTACTAATTTTCAACCATTTTCTACTAATTTTTGAGCTTTACATAATTATCTCTGAATTTCCTTTGCTTATGCTTAAGTAATTAGCCCAATATTACTTAATTATTCTTTTATCAATTGTTGATAATTTTCCAAATTACAACACCTCATTACCTTCATATTCTTGTATTAATATTAGTATTTTCATGCCTCTTGCATTTTTATAAATTACAAGGGTATTATGGTCATTTCACTTCTTTTTGAGTATTTTCCAACAATTTCTCCAAGTTCATAATTTATCAAATTACAATAATTAGAGATAGCATACTCTCTCAATTCAATTAACCATTTCTTGCCTTTTAGGATTTTTCACAAATTTTCTAAGTCATTTATGTCCCTTAGGGGTATTTCGTCATTTGGCACTTTGGCCTTTAAACTCTCTAATTTCCTAGAGATTTTTCCTTAGAAAATAAGCTAATTATTACTTAATATTTGATATATCATATTCACCTATTTTTGATAGGTATAATTTTACTAAATTATAATACAGATTTTTAGGGTATTACACATACAATTCATATGTCAACACCTTTCATTTGATAACAAGTTCCACAATCCACAAATCTTAAATACTACATCTGGTCCTAATTACAGGATAAAGTTTGTAGTGATCTTCTAATTAGAACCGAAGTGAGTATAGTAGTTAAGAGGTGTTTTCTTGTGGATCATATAAAATATAAAACCAAGCCTGAATGTTTATCATTTGTAAAATTTACAATATTGGATTAAAATAACATTTGAAGGATGAAATGAAATAAAAAACATAATGGTAAGCCATAACCCAGGTTTCGGGTGCAATTTATTTATCTTTTTAAAATCACTAATAGTGCTATCACAATTTCAAACTTTATTGCTGCCAACACAAATTTGTGAAAACATATTCACTGCCGAATCAGTTTCAAAAACTTTTACTATCGGCACATATCTTTGAGGAGTATAATTCATTTTACAAAAGTTTTAATAATTGAGAGCTCACACCATCACTTCAACCACTTGGTACAGTGAGCGCCCTATCCCAATCCCCAAATCTGGCCTTTGCATAAGCAGTACCGTCAAACAATGTGGGAGAACCTCCGCCCCTCCCATAAGAGACCCAGTGTTCACACAGGCACATAAAGTAGTAACCCTATCTACCGGAAACTCAGTCCAGCCATACACAGTCGAGTTCCACTTAAACAAAACATACGCCCTCGGCGAAATATTATGGATTGGGTGCGTTTACTGCTTGTGCGATTTTCATTCTCTCAAAACAAATCCCTCAAAAACTCTTTCTTCAAAAAGAGCCTTTAACAAAGGCCAAGGATTTCAAACATTTTAAAACATCTGGCAAGACCCAGAAAACCGTGTACAACTACAACAACTTCTGGCCTCCCAGTTCCGTACTGACTTTACCACAACATGGTTGAAAACTCAGTTTCAAACTCTAGTTTCTAACAAAACCCCTTTTTATAAGACAACATCATTTCAAAATTTGACCATCACTGTGGTCTCAAATTCAGTTGAAACATTTCACTTGAAAAACTCTGTTTCAAAAATTCACAAGTTTGAAAATTTCAAATATAGCAGGTGTATTGGCAGGTTTAAAAATTCAATTTTTAAACATATTTAGGAATCAGATAACTAATCTTAGAAGGTCATTACTAACTAAACGCATTCGGATCTCTGTCCTTGGCTACTCAAGCCATCCGTAGAATGCTTAGTCTGTTCTACTTTAATCTTCCGGCTACTTCGAACATTGCCCGCTATCCTCGGGTTTCACAAATTTTCAGGACACTTCCCGGTATTCGTTGTCTAACAATTGTGGGCTTCTGCCAGCCTATAGACACAATAGTCTCACAGGACTTAGGGCTTTTCATCGAACATACACATGTCCAAGACCTATGGACACACCGGTCCCAAAGGTCCTACTGCCCTTCATGGACATTTGGGAGCGGCTACGGTCCACTGCAGTGGACCGTCCGCTGCCCTCCTCTTCCTAATAAAAATACCTAATAATTTACCGCATGCAGTGTGTGTACCGCATGCAGTAAATTATTAGGCATTTTTTGGCAGCGGAAGGTTTACTGCAGTGGACCGTAGCTGCTCCCTGAACATTTGAGAGGTACACATCATCACTTTGTCCTCACCAAGAAATTCCCTAATCCTTTGTAGCTTCAACTGCAACCACTGGATCCAACTGATCCATAGCCATCACATAACACAATATATGCTATATAGCACTGGAGCACCCCATAGAGATATACCATATCATGAAAACCTTTTCTCTAGGGAACCTATTCGATGTGAGACTCATTATAATGTACTTACATTGAGAATCGATACACTGGTAGCTTTACTCTATGGTTCGTTGTCACAGCGGCTTCACTCTACGGTTCGTCACTCGGCGCTTCACTCAATCCCTCCGAATGGTCAGCTCCTCCGGTTAGAACCCTTCGTTGGTAGCCCTTTCCGATTAGAACTCCCCGTAGGTAGCCATCTCCGATCAAACTTCCCATAAGTAGTACTGTCTTCAGCTGATCGTCTCTGAATCATTATAACAAGAACTCGGTTCTTATCAGGTTCTACCCTTTAGTGGTTTCGTAATCAGCTGTCTCTATTTATGCCATCTCATCTGGGGTCATTCTACTTACGAACTTTCACTATCAGTTCAGCTCCAAGCAACATCTTTATCTCAACTTCCTTATTGGGTAACCACCCACTTCCTAGGGAATCTATTAGCCATTAACATCTCTATGGTTATTGATCCCATCTTGAAACCATAACCCGTGGCTACTGGGGTTTTATCTATCGTATGGTTCCGTTAAGGAACTAACTCTCAGGTATGGAAACCTAAGGTAACCTTACTCATACTTCCACAGGGTTCCTACTCTTAGATACTGGAACCTAGGCAATGCTTAGTCATATCTTGACCTAAGCACTATCTCTGCTTCAAGCCTATCACTCTATCTACTCTCATGGTATCCCAAAGGATCACCATGTTTCATACCGCAAGGTATTCATGCTTTAACTTAAAGGATCTCAAATCCCTATGCTACATCCCAGGGGTTAAAAATCCTGAGATTTCTCCCGCCTAAGCACACTTAACTTCAAAACATCTATTGGATCTGGTACTAATACCGGTACACATACCACTGCGTACCGACAACTCTTTTAGGTACTAGTATGGCATAACGACCTCCCCAGAAATGCTGGGTACTTTCCCTTATCTATCTAATGACCACCACCGTCAAGGACTCAGTCAAAGACCCTCATCCCCGGAGCCACGCCCCGTTGTACGCATGGTGTTTGGCTTCTACTAGGCAGGGATTGTCCCCTCAGGGTAACCTAGCAAGTTACTGTTTCTACAAGGAATTTTAATCACTTAGGTCACTGTTTCCATAAGGAAACCTAAACAGTAAGTTACTATGTATAAGAAAACCTAGGCAGTACTGACTTCTCTGTACCACTTCCCCTTGAGACACTGGGCGGGAATTTAATTCAAACTTCGATTTCCATATCAGAAGTCCTAGAGTTTAGCAACAGAATCTATATTCTGTGCCATTTGTCCTATCTCTGGGTTTTAACTTACCCGAGTCCAACCCTTTTCCTTTAGGGTATACATCCTTACTGTATCACATAACCAGTATTATATCAGTACTCTTAACCTAGTCGTCCAAACCATGCTCTGAAATTAGCTCTAATACCAAAATGTAACACCCCAAATTCTATACCTCAAATTGTGTCGATTGACACTTGGTTTTAGAAAAATCAACAGAGTTTGAGGTGCTACATCAGAGTAATGCGGAAACGGAGAGCATGCACTAACGTTTAGACAATGAGTAACTGATATAAAATGCCCCGACATATGATGATGCCTGACATATGCTGGTTAAATTGAAAATCCCGAAGGAAGATTCATGTGACACATTAGTACAGAGCTTTGTACAATTACAAATATTTTTAGTAACTATACAATCTTCAACCAAGCCGTAGCTAGACTTGGGGCAATGAACCTAACTCAGTTAATCAAACAACTTGGCCAGGTAGGTGTCTATCATGGGAGTCTCACCGAGTTCACGACGACTTATTGACTGATCCACATAGACTAGCCCTGCCTCCGGCACCAAATTGTTTGAGGTAACTTCATTAGATCCATGCCAGAAAGTAGGCTCTGTTAAACTTCTTCCGTCTCTCATCTCGACCGGTGCCTCTTCACGGCTCCGTCCTTCGGTGCCTTTTCACGACTCCATCTACCGGTGCCTTCTCCGATCCTGGTTCCTTTCCTGAACCTTAGACAGATCTGAGGTCCAATACCCATCGGACCTCAGGTAACAGTTAACCTCATATGAAAAGTATAAACAGTATATGCATGACAGATGTTCATTACATTTTAGCATCAACCAAACATAGCATACAACACATGTAATGTTACAACAATACATAAGCACACAGCAGATATAAAGTTAACAACACAACAATACATATCACATGTAATGTTATCCATGTTTGCACTAACCAGTGCCACGACGGCCTCTCGTGTCCTAAGCGCTAGGAAAACTCAACGGCATTATCAAGACTATAATCTGTGTAAAGCTGAATGTATATAAACTGTGACCTAAGACCGAGTCTTAGTCATTCTATGAATCATCTATCACATATAAGCATACAATACACATCAGAGTTAAAGTTACTAGTACTCAAACGTACCTTTCACCGTATAATTACCAAAACGCCCGTCCTTTGAATCCAACTCCGAACTTGATCCCGGATATCCTATACATTATTGTCGGATTATTTCCTTTTCCACAACTTATATGATATTTTAATTAATACCATATTTCCTAGAAAAATATCAAAAATGATATTTTCACCTTGTTTGACATTTCTACCCTTGGTGGACTTATTATTCCACTTTTACCCTTACATTTTATTAAAATCGAAATAATGGATTTTCTGGGCAGATTTTTCAGCAACTTTGAAAAATCATAAAATTCTACAAAAATCCTTTTCGAGTGCTTCAAAATTCCTCATGACCCTTGACATGTCTATTTTCAAGGAAAAATATTCCCAGAAGCTAGAACATCAAGAATCATTCCCAGTTTAATGTTTTCTCAACGCTGCCCGGATTTTTCCCAGAAAATGTATCCTAACTTCAACAAATTCTATCTCCTTATGTAGAACTCCAAATGGTACATATTTTATATATTTGGAAAGCCCAACATGTCTAATTTATTCATGAAAATCCTAATAATTTTTAAAGCACATTTTAAACATAAAATAATAGCCCAAACGTGGCTGACTCCAGAAAACTCCCAACCGTAAATTTCACCAGAATTTCGCTACTTTGATCTTCAATCTTCAAGAAATTTTCTCTACCATATTTTCCATCATATTTTAGAAATAATAACATTTTTAACCATAAAAACATGATAACAAAACTACTCTTGAATATTTAAGATCAAAGCATATCTTAACTTTGAATTTAACTTGAACTTCAAGAACTACAAAAATTAAAAACTAGAACACTTACCCTTGAAGAACCTTGCTACTCCTTCAAGCTATTCCCTACTCACTTCCTCCTTCTTGCTCCTCTCCTTCTTCCTTCTTGCTCCAAGATCTTCATCCTTCTGTTAAACTCACCAATTTGGTTTGAGTTTGGTGTGAAGAATGAAGAGGCTCAAGGTCCCTATTTATAGGAAAAGTTCAATGGTAACCATGGTAACATTGGCAACCATGGTAACATCTTATCTTCCTTCTTAACCATTGGATCTAAACTTAGTGAAGAAGTTTTAATCTCACCCATCCATCCCCTCTCTCTCCCTCTCTCTTATCCTCTTCCAACTTGCATGTGCCACATTATCCCATGTGCTCTTAGCTTAATCAAATTACATTAAATCAAAAATATCGTCCCTTTATCTCTAGCCAAAACCGTCCCCCACTTCCCTCTTCTCTCTCCTTATCCTCTTCCACAATTCTATCCTCTTCCATATTATCCCATGTGCTAAAAGACTTTAGGGGCTGATTATGAAGACTTCTTTGGCAAGATGATGATGTGATTTAATGACTTAACTAAGGTTTTAAGTGTCCCTTTATGCCACATGTTATTTTGTAGTTAGTTGATTAACCAACCAAGGTGTATTTGTGCATTAATAATCAAGCTTTACATCTTCCCCTTGGGCCCTTTTTATTTTCGAAAATAATAGCCTCCATTAGATGTCTCTAATTGCCCATTATCATCTTAAAATTAAATGCACAAGTTGGGTAAAATCAAGGAGATATTCATCCCAAGCTTGACATATGTATTTGTGGCACAAAGTCAATGAATATTAGGTGTTTTATTCCCTTTAACATCTATTTATTAAATACTCTTTTATCCTCTCATCTATAGCATTTGAAGCCTCATATTGGTTCATTTAAATTCACAAGGATTAAGCTTAATTGTGTGATTAATTAAGACCCTTAGGTTTAGCTTTATTAAATCTAATCTTGGCCTTCCATTGTTGTTAGAAAAATCCTACTACTATTGAAGATCTTTTTATTTAAAACCCATCTGCTCTTACAAGTATAATATCTTGATTTATAATAAAACTTTCTCCCTCCATTCAAAATTCATGGCCATTATTTGTCCATTGAATGTGCTTTTCCATTGGCAAAATATTCAATGGTTAAGTGTTTCCATTGGCTAGTTCAATTTGCTAAGGATTAAGACTTAATTAATTGGGACAATTAGATTTAACTTTATTAGGTTTAACCTTGGCCATTGGATCCTAGTTGCAATTGTTGACTTTTCAACACTAATTAGCAATTCTTAATTATCATGCTAATCAAGAGTTTAATTGCCATTCCCTTTACATGTGCCATTAATGTTTTAATTAACAAGTTTAATTACTTCATCTTTGGCCCTTGACTATTTCAAAATAATTAGCCCTTCATTGATAATCCTAATTTGCCTCTAATCATCTTGAAGGATTATGCAACTAATCTCAATTAGTGTAAGATAATTTACTAATTATCAATTGCTAATTTATGTTAATTTGGCTAAGGGTCTTCATAACCCTTTCTTTATCTCCTTTGATTACTATTTTATGTGCTATTTATATCCCATTAAATAGCTCCTAAATGGTGTCTCATAATTAACCATTGGTTAATTAATTCCAAAGTAAAATTTAGACAAAAATATAATCAATAGACTATATTTCTTTGAGACACATATTCACCTTTGTTATTTTGCTAATAATTAGCCAAAATACAATGTTTATAAGGATTATGAAAATTAGGGTATTACATTTGAACAATGAGTAACTGATATAAAATGCCCAGGCATAAGCTGGTTAACTTAAAAATTTCGAAAGAATATTCATGTGATACAATATGTGTATAATTACAACTCTTACATAGTAACTATACAACCTTAAAATCAAGCCTTAACTAGACTTGTAGCAATGAATCTAACTCAGTTAATCAAACATATTGGCACTACTACAAAAATGCTAAACAACGACCTAAATAAGACCCAATTAACGACCCTTTTCTGAGGGACGTCTTGGAGGGGGTAGAGGAAAATTTCCAAAATGGCGACCTGATCCAAAATTAGGTCGTCTTATTAAGCGACGATTTAGGATCAATTCGCCTTATATAGGTATATAAGGCGACACGATTTCAAATCGGTCGCCTTATATAGGTAAATAAGGCGACGATTTCAAATCAGGTCGCCTATATAAGATAGAGTTCGCCTTAAAGGCGACTGAATAGAATATCAGTCGCCTTAATTTCAACAAGGCGACCTGATTTTTAAATCAGTCGCCTTTGTTGAAATAAGCGACTGATATTCTATTCGAGTCGCCTTATCATAAAAAGGCGACACGATTTAAAATCAGTCGCCTTTGTTGAATTTTTTAAAAAAGTAAACTACAAACTATGAACATCTACCAAGTTTTTAATTTGCATCGGCCGAAACCACCAAGCAACACAATCACACTAACACAATACATAAACGGAATATATATAACACCAAAATTGCATATTTTGTACAGACAAAACACCAAATAGATACAAATGAACAATAGCAAATTAAAGAATCACTAACACAATAACATATTAATCATTCTCACTACTAACTAGGCGCTATGTGTTGAAGAAGATATCTAGATATCATGTCTCGAACCGCTGAATCGAACCAATAACAGGAGTTCTTGCTCGGACAAACAACACACAGCGTCCAATGACCACTACAACATATACGTATTAATATTAAATTAAGATAAGACCGCAATTTTGACACAAAAATCTTATAAGACAAAACAAAAGTACGCACCTTTCATGTATTGGCGCTAGATAACAAGACGACCCTCCGTCGCCCATTGTTAGACCAACATAAATTGACCTCTGGGTAACGTCTTTGAGCCAAGCCGTGCATCCAGGACATAAGTATCCATACGAACTCGCTCGCGGTGTGCGGCGCATAATTCACGGCAGACACTATGAAATGAAATGATAAATGTATTGAAGATCTTAAACAAAAAAAAGAGTACTAACATAATTAAAGGGTTAAACAAACTTACAGGATTGCAAGTTGAAGAAACTGTATATCTAAACAATCCATCGTCAAAAACTCCATCAAATCTTTATTGTCAAATGTCATCGGATATGTCTTTTACGCACCAGACAATGCCGGAGGCATCTGCAAGCTTATGAGGCCGATGTCCTTGTACATCTCTCGCATTGTGCTAAGTACGGAAATAAGCCCGCATCTTGTTCATCCTATGAAAACATAAAAAACATATTATGAGTGAATGAGCAATGAAAATCAATCGGAAACAACTCACACTCAATCAGTAATGTATTTCCTACCATCGCAGGTGTCGTCCACATCTCAATAAGATGAGCCGGCCAAAGGATGAACCATGTGATGGCAGCGCCTAGTGTGGTAACCTCCTCATCATCAATCGGGACGGCTTTCTCTTCTTCCCCCTCTCGCACACTCGTCACGTCACCCGACGTTGGTTTTACGGAATTTGCTTGTTGTGGTGTTTGTCTTGTTCGGGTAAACAAGACCATCGGCAACAATCCGCCGGTGTGGGTCATCCAAATATAGGGTGCAAGCTATACCTCCTGTGGAGTGTGAGACGGTTCGCTAATATGCACCTCTGCGGTGTGAGACGGTCCGCCAATAACTACCTCGGAGGGGAGAGGTTCGCTAATATGTACCTCTGGAGGTGAAAACTATCTTTCTTCTTTGGGGATATTCGGGGATTCGTCGGATGTACGTTCTTTGTTGTACCATAGCTTGCATTTCACCCGTAGTTGTGCCATAACATCTTTCATAAGGTTTGCTCGAATTCGGCTTCAAGCTCCTGCTGGCTCTGCGTCATACAAACGTGAACGTCGTCCGAAAAATTTTGCGACACTCACTCCCCTCGAACAGCATCAGGGTAATCCGGCTTCCCAATCGCCGTCGACAAAATGTGCTGCCGCGTACCCGGCGTGAATGAGCCTTGGCTACTCTGCTGCTCAAGTGAATCCTGTACCATAAGATTTTCATAAATAATAACTAAACTCTTATATAGTATGAAACAACTGAGGCTATTTAATACTTCTAATTCAACTACTTACGATCTTTGAGGCAACCGCAAAGAACATCTTCATTGATGTATTTGTCCCCTTCATCCTCATGACTTTCCATTTTTGTGAGGAGGACGACTGGGGGCTGGATAGCGATGGAAGGATCGGATTGGGAAGCTTCCTTCATTCGGCGCAGCTCTTCCTCCATCATCTTTCGTTCCGGCTTTCGTAGCCACCTCTAGACAAGCAATGCGGATACTTATTTTTCGCTTGCCTCTCTCTATTGGCTTGGCTTGTTTTACGTGACACGAAAACAAACAAAAGCGATAAATGCGAATTCAAGTAGATTCAAATTAAAGATAAGATATGACAAATTTTACCAGAAATTCAGGATTCTGCCGGGACGCCACAAAATCCCTCCAGTCCTCCGGAGAAATGAAGGAATAGGTCTTACATGGATCCTGGTCCCTCTTTGGCCCGCGAATATACTTTGTTGTCAGCTTGTTCTTAAAATCTTTCCAACGGAGACGAACTTCGCCCATCCAATGCTTCCTCATGGCCTTAGTGTTAGGGACATCAAATGTTTCTTTGCAAGGTGAAAGAGAAGATATGACAGAAATCAAGTAATAAGACAAAAGATACAAATGCGAGATATATCGAAAGTGAGATACCAAAATCTGTGTCCAAATCAAATCCTTCGTCTTATCATCAACGAACTTCCAAGCTGAGTAAACAATACGCACTTTGCTTCGAGCCAGATAGCCTAAATAGCTAATGAAGCTGTCTTCCTCTCTGCCAATTGGATTCATATTTTCATCAAACTCCACATGCAGCCTCTTTTTCTGACTGTCACGGCGAGCAATTAGCTCACCCATGTGTGTGCTACCTCTCCCTTTTCTCACAACGGGCATATCAACCCTATCTCCCGATGACTCGTCTGAGCTAGACATATTCTGTTCATCAAAGACCAATCATTTACGTTAGATAGGTTTTTAAATAATAAACAGATTAATAAAATGAACCAACATGTTAAAAGACCACAAAAAGAACATAGTAGTTAAACACATCATTTTGTAACTGAAGATCTTACTTTACATGGTGTCCCACATTCCTTCACAATGATCCTTTCTTGCAGCATATTCTTCATCATCTATCAATTCTACTTCACGTGTTGTAGGTGGATTTGTTGTGAAAGGAGTGTATCGTCAAGGTTCAAGGATTCTTCACCATACTTCATTTTTACTTTGAAGTACAATGGACATTCTTTTATTTGCGAAGTCGTAACATAAAACACTTGTTTCACCTGACTTGCTAAAATGAATGGCTCATCTCTATGACCAAGTCTTTGAAGATCAACTGAGACAAATCCAAATTTAGGATGTATTACAACAGCATTATTGCTAACCCACTTACATTTCAATAAAGCAACTTTGAACTTGTTGTAGTTGATCTCCCATATTTCTTCGATCACTCCATAATAGGCCATTCATGCTACCACCGGGTTTTTGTCTTTCGAACTCGAAAAGTGCATGGATTCACTTCAACCATCACCCCACTATTTTGCACAGCACTTGTCATCTTGGTCTTTTGTGTAGAAAGAATATCCGTTGACATCGTAACCGCTCCAAGTGATGACTGAAAAGAAGGCCCCGGAGCTAACCACTCGATTGTATCGACACTCCGGTCTCGTGCAATACCTTCTCACTTTGAACCACTTTATGAACGTCTTCTTTTACTCATTCGCTATCTGCATGTCACTCTTCCTTGGATTCATATTCTTCAAACTCTTTGTGTTCATCAATGTATGGTTGAACTTCTTCCGTATTATTCAAGATGTACGGGTGTGCTTGCAACACCTATTCACGAGGCTTATTCTTCGAGTTTGATTCCTCGAGTTCTGATAGATAATCTTTGCAGAACTCCATAGCCTCTTCAACTACATATCTCTCAACTATTGAGGCTTCCGGCCGATAAGGGTTTTAGAATACCCTTTTAAGATCTTCATGTATCGCTCGAAAGGGTACATCCACCTTAGGTAAACCTGGACCGCACAGGTCTTACCTCCTTACCAAGTGCACTATCAAGTGCACCATGATATCAAAAAGGCGGGGGGAAATGCATCTCTAGTTGGGACAAAATAATATAACCCTCATTCTCCAATTCATCCAACTTTTCAATGTCAATGACTTTGTTGCAGATAGCATTGAAGAAAATACTCAATCTTGTTATAGTGGATCGAACTTCATCTTTCATAATGCCTCTTATAGCTATTGGTAGTAGTTGTTGCATCAACACATGATAATCATGGGACTTCATTCCCACTAACTTCAAATCGTTCATTGAGACACACTTTCTCAAATTAGAAGAATATCCTTGTGGCACCTTAATGTCATATAGACATCCACACAAACTTTTCTTCTCCGCTTTTGATAGTGTATGAGTTCTTTGGCTCCATGTATGCCCTCTTACCATCTTCCATTACTCGTGGATGTAACCTTTCTCTTATTCCCATGTCAACTAGATCTAGTCTCGCACTAATTCCATCCTTAGTCTTCCTGGTATGTGCAAAAGAGTACGACAAGGCTATCACAAACGTTTTCTCCACATGCATCACATCAAGACGTGTCTCACATCAAGACTACGCCAATATGGAAGATCAAAGAAAATTGATCTCTTCTTCCATATATTCTTCTCACTTGCCTTCCTTTGCTGCTTACCCAATATGACGGGCCGAGGTAGACCGTTTTTTTTTTCGTGCTTTAGTTGATGGAAGTTTGTGTCTGCTTCACATATTGGACATGCTTTATGCCCCTTCACACTGTACCCTGACAAATTTCCGTATGCAGGAAAGTTGTTTATCGTGGTAAAAATCATTGCACGCAACTTGAAGTGCTCCTTCTTATATGCATCAAACACATCTACGCCTTCCTCCCACAACTTCTTCAAATCCTCAACCAAAGGCGCCAAGTACACATCGATATTGTTCCCGGGTTGTTTTGGTCCAGAAATCATCATAGAAAGCATCACATACTTGCGTTTCATACATAGCCAGGGAGGTAAGTTGTATATTACAAGGAGAACTGGCCATGCACTATGGGTGCTGCTAAGAGTTCGATACGGATTGAAGCCATCTGTACAAAGCCCCAGCCGAAGGTTTCTTGGCTCACTTTGCCAAATTGAGGGAACATTTCGTCTATTTTCTTCCATTGCGGAGAGTCGGCCGGGTGCCGAAGATATTTTCCATCGGATATTCTCTCATCGAATGCCATCTCAACATCTTCGTCGTTGCTTCACTAGTAAACGAGACGCTTAAACCGTGGAATTATTGGAAGATACCACAATGCCTTCAAAGGTTGCCTTTTTGTTGTCTGCTCTCCAGAAACACTAACTTTCTTCACTTTGTATGGTGAATTTTTACACTTCGGACAATTACTGAGGCCTTCGTACTCGTTTCTGTACAATATGCAGTCATTAGGGCAACTGTGTATCTTTTTATACTCCATACCCATCGTAGACAAGATTTTCTTGGCCTCATACATACGATTTGGAAGTACATTATCAACTGGCAACATATCACACAACAATTCAAGCAGCGACGTGAACTGCTATCGGTCCACCCACAAGTTGCCTTTAAGTTGACCAAATGTAAGGTCGCAGTCAACCGTGTATACTTAGTACACCCAGGGACATGGACAATAATACATCCCATTTTTGTGGCCACATTCCTTCTAGCAAATTCAATAAACTCTTCCACCCCATTCTCATATTCTTCACTAGTTCTCAATGCATTCATCCAACTATGACCCATTTTATTACCACCTACGACATTTCCAACAACAGTCAAGTTCATGTCAATTTCAAGAACGACATGTTTTCTTTTAAGTAAATTTCGACATTTCCCCTTAAAAGTAAGACATCCCAAAATTTCAATAACAACCAATTTCAGCTTAATTCAACAACAAAACTTACAAACTAAAGCAATTCAGGTTAAGGTTACTACCTGGTATTGACCAAAATTATCAGTATAATTTTTCTCCGGGCGCACAAAATTAAAGTGACCCTAAAATAATCAAAATATGAATATAAGTAACTCTTCTTTGAAATATTTATTTGATGGCTTAAAATAAGCCTTCTTCAACCTAAAAAAAATCTCTCAATCTTATACCAAGATCCTATTTTTGAACATGTGGCATTAAACACTTCAACAATGAATCAGTTGTTTGCTAGCCGAAACGCACACCTTAGATTGCTCAACCAACCAAACTTTCATTTCCAACAATCAACTTTCTTATCATAATAATCTTTCTTCCTAAAACTTAAGCCTTAAATTCAATCCTTTATTTATCCATTTTATCTGCTGTTCAGTCCCATTTTATGAAGAAAAACACAGGGTACCACTACTTTCAACCTAACAACCATAAACTCATAAGGTAGTTAGAACCATAACTTACTTGTTCTTGGTATTTCACTCACTTGAAGCTTTTATCCTTCACTCTTCTTCCTTCCCCTTTCAGACTTATCCTTCAACGTAGCAAGAAAGAAATAAGTTTCCCTCAAAATTTCTAACTCACATGGAAGAAGATAGAAGGAGGTGGAATAAGTTTTCAAAATCCTTACCTTCTTCTCGGACGTTTTGCTTGGCTCACCTTGTGATTCCCGCTAGACTTTCTTCCTCTTCTCGCTCTTCTTCTCAACGTCACCAACAACACAAAGAACGGTATGGTTACCTTCTTCTCAGACGTTTTTCTTGGCTCACCAACAAACTAATGAGGAGAGGGGTTTGAGGGCGTTCTTGTCGGCGCAAGAGAGGGACTTCGGTGGAGATGGAGATGCAGCCATTAACGCTGGTGAGAGGTGAGAGGGGCTTCGGCAGAGAGGGAGACTGAGACTAGAGGCGGAGTCGGCGGAAGAGGGAGGCGAGACTAGAGGCGGAGTTGAGTCGGAGGAAGAGGAGACGAAACTAGAGGCGAGTTGAGTCGGAGTCGGGTGAGAATGACTGAGAATGACGGCAGAGGACGAGGGAGTCTTGGTGAGAATGAATGAGAATGATGGGGAATTAGGTTTAAAATTATTTAAAAAGGCGACACAACACTAAATCAGGTCGCATATTAATGAAAATAGGCGACTGATATACAATCGGTCGCCTATTTTCTAAAATGGGCACTTTTTATTTTTTTTTAAATAAATTGATGCAAATAGGCGACCTGAAGTGTAAATCAGGTCGCATATTAATGAAAATAGGCGACCTGATATAAATTCAGGTCGCCTATATTCTAAAATCGGGCACTTTTTTATTTTTTTTAAATAAATTGATACAAATAGGCGACCTGATGTGTAAATCAGTGCATATACATGAAAATAGGCGACTCGATTTACATTCAGGTCGCCTATTTTCTAAAATCGGGCACTTTTTTATTTTTTATTTAAATAAATTGATACAAATAGGCGACCTGAAGTGTAAATCAGGTCGCCACTTATATAAAATAGGCGACCTGATATACCTTCAGGTCGCCTATTTTCTATAATAGTGCAGAATTTTTTTATTTTCTGCCGCCAAATATTTCCCACCATATTTTATCCTTGGCGCCAAGATAATTAATCAGATTTTAGGCGTCTTGAATTACATACAGGACGACAAAAATAAATTTTATAAGTCCTAAATTACTATTCAGGACGTTGAAGGCTCCTTTTCCTTAAATATAATTACAAAAATGCCACTCCCTTCATATTTTACTACCTGTTTTCAATTTAGGACGTTTTTTAGGGTAGTAGTATCCAATTTTTGTAGTAGTGTGGCCATGACGGATGTTAGTCTAGTGGAAGTCTCCCTGTCTTTCACGGCGACTTATGACTGAACCACAAGACCGACCCTTCCTTAGTTTAAGCACCAAATGGTTTGAAATAACTTTATTAGATCCATGCCATAACTAGTCCTACCATACTTCTTCCGACTCTCGTCTTGGTCAGTGCATCTTCATGGCTCTGTCCATCGGTGCTTCTTTACGGCTCTATCTGCCGGTTCGTCTTCATGTGACCTTCCCTCCGGGTTAAGTGTAGCACTTCTTCATAGTGCACAGCTGCTGACTGGTAGTGGGGGGTGAGATTCTGGGGAATCTCAGTAGCAAACAATACCAAACAATGCATGCAAGATAAATGCTAGTATATGATGTGCTTACCTTGCATAGGCTCATGCCAACATAATGATACTTTTGCATGCTCAATGTTTGATACTCATACTCATGGCCATAGCATAATCAGAAAGAGAGCTTCAATCATTCAAGTATGTTAAACATAACAAGCAAGCATAGAAATCATACATATACACATAAGCAATAATATCAGCTACATGCAAGTAGGGTAAGTCCACTACCTTATAGACTAACATCTTTCATTGGTTTTCTTCTTTAACCAACCATCAGAGTTGCTTGAAGTAGCCTCCACCATGTATTTAGCAAAACGCCCGACCTTTTGAATCCAACCCCGGACTGCTCGGATATCCTAACATGTAACACCCCAAATTCCATACTACAAATTGTGTCGAATGACACTTGGTTTTAGAAAATTCAACAGAGTTTGAGGTGCTACATCAGAGTACTGTGGAAACAGAGAGCAATGTACTAACAAATGGACAATGATGAGTAGTTGGTATAAAAATACCCTGACATATGACGATGCCAAGCGTATGCTGGTGTATTAAAAATATCCCGAAGGAATATTCATGTGATACACTATACAGAGCTTTGTACAATTACATTTCTCAAAAAGTAACTACACAACCTAGACCAAGCCTTGACTAGACTTGGGGCAATGAACCTAACTCCGTTAACCGAACAGAATGGCCAGGTAAGTGTCTATCATGGGGGCCTCACCGAGTTCACGGCGACTGATTGGTTGGCCCACATAGACTAGCATTGCCTTTGGCACCAAACTATCCGAAATAACTTTATTAGATCCATGCCTAATAACAGGCTCTGATAATCTTCTTCCGGCTCTTGACTCGACCCTCGGTGCATTATTACGACTTTGCCCCTTGGTTCCTCTTTAAGGCTCCACAACCTTAACAGTATATAAACACACAACAAATGTATCGCACCCAACCAATGCAGATGTACCGCACGGAGCGAATGCAGAGGTACCTCACGGAGCAAATGTAGATGTACCGCACGAAGCGAATGTAGATGTACCGCACGAAACGAATGTTCCCTTACAGATGTGTCACCCCCAGTGAATGTATCCCGAAAGCACATAAACATACCACAGATCATCAACCACATATACGCAAACAATACTCATAACACATATATGCATACAATAAACATCAGAGTCAGCGTTACAATATGTGAACGTACCTTCCACCGTGAAATGGCCAATTTTCCGGCCTTTCGAACCCGACTCCGGACTTCCCGGATATCCTAAAGGGTAATACTGTATCCATTAACTGATAAACAATATCCTAATGGATATCTTAGTCACAAATGACTATTTTACCCCTGACTTCGCTAATTTTGTCATATCTCTTTCTCCATCATATTTTCGAAATAAATACCATATTTAACCATAAAACATGATATCAACAATATATTGGAAGATTAAAGATCAAAACAACATAAGCTATGAACTTAACCTAGAACTTCAAGAACTAGGGACCGAAGAACTTACCTAGAACCTTGATATCCTTCTCCAGAGCTCTTCCTTCTCTCTAACCTCTCTCTATTTTGAAATTCATCTTGAGGTTTTGGTGTGAAATTTCCAAAAGAAGTGATGGCTTTTATAGAGAAAGTTCAAAGGTAACCATGGTAACTTTGGCAATCATGGTTAAATCTCATCCTTCTTCTAAACCATTGGATCAAAACTTAGTGAAGAAGTTTTGATCTCAACCATCCATCCTTCCTTCTTTCCTCCATATGACATCATCCATATGATGTCATCCATGTCTTCTTTATGAATTCTACAGATAAATTCCCCTGACGGTAACGAAAATGACTTCAGAGATAACCAACTCCAGGACAAAAATTCACTTGCTTATAATATGTCTGATGTTAAATACTTAGTTCCCATATTTCAAGATACGATTTAACTTCTATCGGTTCTCATTTATAGGATTAACCCTGTCGGTTACGGAAATGACATCGGAGATAACCAACTCCGGGATAAAATTACACTTGTTCATAATATGACCTGATGTTTAATACTTAGTTCAAGGATTTCAAGATAGGATTTAATTTCTATCGGTTCTCATTTATCCTATTTTCTTTTTCACAAAATATCTTTTTTACTTTATCACTTTTCTTCATTTGCTCAAACCCTTTTCACACACAGACACATTTTTCTATTATTTTTCTTCTATTATTTCGAATTTGTGGGCCCCTTTTTGGCCAAGGATTTTTCTCTCCCACTTGCCAAAATATCCTATGAACAAAGTGTTTCTATTGGCTAACTCAATTTGGCAAGGATTAAGGTTTGATTTATTAGGACCACTAGGTTAACTTCAAAAGATTAAATCTTGGCCTTTGATTTTACTTTGACTTGTCAAAGTTGATTAATAATATTGTTTAGTGTCTTAATCCCATGATTAGTAATCCTTTGTTGGTTAATTAGGCTTTATAATTCATCTTATACATCTTCTTAATCATTTCTAATCAATTATCAATTATCTTTATAATAATCTTGGCCATTAACTTTTAATTAGAGTCACACCTCCTAATTTTGCCTCTAAAACATGTTGATTAATCTATAATAAATGGAGATTTAATCATCTACTAATTATCGACAATTTTCTTAATTAAGATTAATCATTTTCTCACAACTATTGTATTGACATTGATAATTTATGCACCATGCATAATATTAAAAATCATGGGGCAACTTATGTTCCCCAAAATAATATTAAATTTTGCCTCATTATTTTCCAAAGAAAATAATCTCATAAATTACCTAAATTAGAGACAACATACTTTCTAATTTTTAATAAATATTTAATTGCCTCTTAGAATTTATCATAATATTCTCAGGGTATTTTATGACCCATAAATTCACTTTAGGGATTTTTAGGGTTTTACATAACACATTGCCACATCACTTAGAATAGCATCCTAAGTGTTATTTTCACCTCCATTTACATTTATACCCTTGGTGGATTAATTATTCCATTTATACCCTTATATTTTCTTAAAAACGCATTGCTGGATTTTCTGGGCAGATTTTTCAGAAACTTTGGAAAATCATAATTAATTCTACAAAACTCATATTTAGGTGCTTCAAAATTCCTCATGACCCTTGACATGTCTATTTTCAAGGAAAAATATTCCCAAAAGCTAGAACATCAATAATCATTCCCAGGTTTTAAGTTTCTCAACGCTGTGCAGTTTTAATCCCAGAAAAAATGGCTTAACTTCAAAAATTCATATCTTATTGTCCAGAGATCAAAACGTTACATATTGTATATATTTGGAAAGCCCTATATGTCTACTTTATCCATGTACAATTTCATGATTTTTAAAGATCATTTAAAACATAAAATAATAGCCTAAACGTTGGCTGCCAGAACAGGATTTAAAACCGAAAATTCTACAATTTTCACAATCTTGTTCCATTAAGACCGGGTTTCACAATCCTATGTGGGAATGCAGTAGGCGTGGGTGGTAGAGTCTTCCCCCCTAAAGGGGCCAACCCGGTCTTGGTCCGGATTAGTCTGGGGCCGTTGATGTGCCTGAAAGATGGCCTGCCTTGGGATATCAGACTCTCTAAGCAAAAAGAAATATCAAAAATTATTTCCCAACATGTTTTTACCCCCATTTTGCATTTTAAAAGTAATGGGGGCCTTAAAAACAAGTATAGGAATTTACCCCATAATTTTCTAGATTAAACAACAATTTTATGAAGAACTAAAAGCTTAAAAGACTAAGAACTTTACCATAAGCTTCAACTCCTTCTTCCTTCCTTCTTATGAATTTTTCCCAGCACTCTCCTATACTCTAAACTCATGCCTCTCTCCTTCTCAAATAAGGATCAGAGAAGTTTTTTGGTGTGAGGAATATGAGAAGGTTGGATGGCTATTTATAGAAAAACTCTATGGCACACATGGTAATTAAGTGTGAGCAGATTATTCACCCCAACCCTTAGATTAATATGTGCTTTATGAGGCCAAATCTCACCCATTCAAATGCATGTCGACATGCTACTTTCACTACTAGAAAAATTCTATTTTGCGACGGAAAATTGCGACGGAAATTTATCCGTCGCAAATTCTATGGATTTTGCGACGGAAAACGTTTTCCGTCGCAAATTGCGACGGAAAACGGATCCGTCGCAACATTCTGCGACGGATCACGTATCCGTCGCACACATTTTTGGGTGTTTCTTTGAAGAGGTGGTGGTTCTTCCAACGGTCTACCCTTACTCATTCTCTCCTTGCTTGTTGGTGCGGGTGGTGGTTCTTCCAAAATTCTTCCCTTGTTCGTTGGTGCAGTTCTTCTTCACTTCCCTTTGCTCACGGTATAGGTATGTTTAAATGTTTAATGTTGAGATTATTATATATATAGTAAATTGTAATTGATAATGTAGTTGTTATCAAGATTGATTTGTGTATATAGATTAAAATGTTGGGAATATGAAAATTGATTTGTGTATGTAGATTAAATTGTTGGGAATATGAAAATTGATTTGTGTATGTAGATTAAAATGTTGGGAATATGAACATTGATTTGTGTATGTAGATTAAAATGTTTGATATAGGTTTTTGTAGTGAATAATGTATGATAATAATCTGTGTTAATTCTTTCTTGTTGATTAAATTATATATGATTAATTCTTCATTGTTTATAGTGAGAATATTAATGTTGTATTATTTATTTATATTGTGTTTTGTATGGTTGGAAATTTTTGTGTTAAAATTATGTTTTTATTAGTGGGTAATGATACATAAGTCTATAAAGAGTAAGATTTTGAATTATATATAAATTAAATTGTAGTTAATATGGATATAGATTAGTGTATGTACATTAAAATGTAGATAGTATTCATAACATTTAAATGTGAAAAATAATTTGTAAAAAGTGAAATTGATAGATAAGAGAATTAATTAATTAATATAATTTGTATGGAATATGTATGTTAGTAGAAAATTATAAGTTACATGATTTTAAGGGTAACATATTCCCAAAAGTATAGGATATTAATTTATCTAGCACTTTTAGGAATTTGGAAATTTCAATTCGATTTTGGTGTGATAAATTTATAATTTTGTATTAATTGTTAATAATATATAAATCTTCATAAAAATGACTATTAATAATTTTTATATTTTTGTGGCATGTTGAGATTTTAATTAACTTAGTAACTAAATTACTTAGGAAGTATGGAAGGCAACCACGATAGAAGTTGGATGTACAATCGTCTAACTAATAGAAGAGAACTAACACAAGTATTCTTGGCGGGTTTGGAAAACTTCATCCAATTTGCTTTGGCGAATTCAAATAATTCAAGTAGTGAGATCGGTGTCCGTGTGCTAAATGTAGGTGTTTAAGATTTAGGGTACGGACAATGTCAAAATTCATTTGTGTCAAAGGGATTCATGAAAGATTATGAATGTTGGGAATGTCATGGCGAAGTCAAACGGACACCGAGTGGTTATTACGGGGACGGTAGTCATCGAGAAAACCTTAATCAATATGAGCAATTGGTTATGGATGCCGCGGGACCGTCGATCGGCCAATATTTTGATCCCGTTACTCATCTTGAGTCGTCATACATGGGAGAGGAGACCGTACACATACCCAACCATCATACATGGGTGAGGATCCTCATCCGGAAGCCGCTAGGTTCTACAAAATGCTTCAAGAAGCCCAACGTCCGTTATGGGAAGGTTGCGAACACTTTGATAGTAGTGAATATTCATCGCTATCGGCTACCCTAGCAACACTAAGCTTGAAGACTGATCACCATATGAGTGAGAGGAATTACAACGAAATGATGCAGATCATGAGTAAGGTTGTTCCTAAAGACAATAATTTGCCGAAGGATTTTTATCAAGCAAAAAAAAAAGGTTAAGGAGCTTGGCCTTGGATGTGAAAAAATCCATTCTTTGCCCCAGAGGATGTATGTTGTATTACAAGGAAGATCTGAACCGACCAATTGTAAATTCTGTGGAGATGACAGATATAAAGTTGTGGGGAAAGGAAGGAAAATGACCCGTCATGCGTTAAGTAAGATGTGGTACTTTCCTCTCGGTTCCAAGACTTACGAGATTGTATGCATCGAACAAGCAGTTGCTCACATGAGATGGCACGGGAGCATCGCGAGGATGAAAACTTTGTGACGCATCCATCCGATGCGGAAGCTTGGCGTAAATTTGATGAGGCAAATCCTTTCTTTGCTATGGATCCCGTAATGTCCGTCTTGGTCTATGCTCGGATGGGTTCGCTCCTTTCAACAATACGGGCGGGACTTATTCTGTTGGCTGTCATTGTGACTCCGTACAACCTCCCACCTTCTATGTGCATGAGAAGAGAGTTTTCTTTCTTAACGCGTTAATCCTGGGCCATCCAACCCAAAAAGAAGATAGATGTGTACCTCGGACCTTTGATAGACGAGTTGAATATGTTGTGGAGTGAAGGGGTTCTTACGTATGATATATCATTAAGTCGAAATTTCACCATGCGGGTGCCTTAATGTGGACCATAAATGATTTCCCTGCATATGGGATGTTGAGTGGGCGGCAAACGTCGGGAAGCTTGCATGCCGGTATGTCTTGAACAGAACATGGGTTTTAGCTTGAAACACGTCGCAAGGTCGGTTGGTTTGATAGGCATCGGCGATTCCTACCCCGATCATCCGTGGAGGAGAAATAGAAAAGACTTCACGCGGAATGTTGTCGAACGAGCGAGCAACCCCGTCGTTTAAGTGGCCAAGAAATATGGGACGAGTCAAGTACATTCAAAGTGTCGAAGAGGGGCTGCTTCGGGGAACTGAGGGATACGGCGTTGATCATCATTGGAACAAACGCAGCATCTTAAGGGAACTACCATATTGGAAAGATCAATTGTTAAGACACAACCTCGATGTCATGCATATTGAGAGGAATGTGTTTTGCAACATTCGTACACCGTGATGGACACCAAGGGCAAGGCGAAGGACACAGTCAACGCAAGACGGGACATAGAAGCGATATGCGAAGGCACCTTTACATTTGGTGGGGAGTGGCACGGGACGGACATCCAAACCTAGAGCGCCGTACACATTCAACAAACAACGAGAATTTGGAAGCTGTTGCAATGGGTTAAAGAACTGAAAGCGCCGAGACGGTTATGCGTCAAACATGAAAAGATGTGTCGACATGCACGAGGCGAAGTTATTCGGCATGAAGAGTCATGATTGTCATGTTTTCTTCCGAGATTGTTGCCTTGGGCCTTCAAAGCACTTCCGAAGCATATATTGTCTATTCGACGGAATTTTCCATGTTCTTTAGAGAAATTTGTGCTTCTGAGCTTAATGTTGAAAAATTACAGCACTGGAGGCGAGCATGCCCATAACTCTATGCAAGTTAGAGATGATATTTCCTCCTACCTTGTTTGACTCAATGGAACATTTGCCCGTTCACTTGGCCTACGAAGCAAAGGTAGGAGGCCCGCAACAATATAGATGGATGTATCCTTTTGAGAGGTAATATATATATTTCTATCGCTGTTATTAATTGACCGACACGGTACTTTAGTTTATAAATATCCTCGATATTCCATTGTAGGTTTTTACGCACACTTAAGAACAAGATCAAAAATCCAAGGTACGTTGAAGGATCTATCGTTGAGGCATATCTAGTCGAAGAGGCCGCAAAATTTGCTTCATACTATTATCCCCCGAAATGATGTCAAGATGGAGAGGGTACCTCGCAACGATGATGCCGGTGATACGAGGGATCAAAAATCAATATTTAATTTTCCGGGCGAGTCGTGGGAAAACGTTTTAGGTCAACTCTTGACGGAAGAGATAAGCGAGTAGCGGAGTGGTACATTCTAAACAAGCTGTGAAGAGACCGCCCGATATTTAAAGTAAGATTCCTTTTCTTTTTGTTGTTACGCTAAGAATTCCAGTATTAAGAGCATTTTTTCTTCTTACGATTACTTCTCTAATTCGGTCCGATCGGAAATCCTTCAATGGCGGAATCCGAAGTTGACCAATTCACGATGTCGAGTTCCCAAAATGGCTTGATCCTACTTCGTGGAAAATCCATCGAGATCCCAATGAAGTTGCGTGGAGTTTGTCCTATGGAGCTGCAATTAGTGTTACCGGTGCAAGAAATACATAATCAATGGGTATCGGTTTTCAAGCTGTCGAGGCGAATGCGGGTACACTATGTTGTAATTATGGTGTATGTTGTCGAGGTGACAAAGTTGATGGGGTGGAGGCCGACTACTACGGGAAGTTAGTTGACATAATTCAAGCCGAGTTACCCGTGGGACAAGGTAGTGACCCTTTTCAAATGTGAGTGGCTTGATAACGATCCGCGTGGGACAAAAATGGACAAACATGGAAATATTGAGATCCATTTGGACAAGGAGATATACGGTTGGTTATGACCCATTCATCCTTGCTCAACAGGCGGAACAAGTTTACTATACATCATACCCCACATCCCGCCAAGGTTGGAGGAGTTATTAAAACCAAAGCACGAAATATTATACCAAAGTCGAAAGAGCCGAATCAAATGACGGTATGGCTGAACCGTTCCAAGGCGATGTGGAACATGTACTCCCCATAAACATCTTCGATGACGAAGTACCAAGCAATCTATTTGATTCTGCTGCGGGGTTAGAATTAATTCCTATACAAATTGACGATGAGGAATCAGACGATGAGGAAGAAGTGATTTACTCTGATAGTGAATCGGAGTTCGACGACTATGAGACCTCCTCAGAGGAAGACGTGCAAGCAAATGTTGATGTTGATGAACAAGAATCGTCCGATTGATTTACTTAGTTCTTTGTTTGTGATGATTTGTTATACTACATACTTTGTTAATGCGCTACTTATTGTTATATATTTTTTGACATTATGTCTATGAGTGTTTAGAGATGGAGCATCTAGGAGGACGTTCAGGTAGTGGACGGGGTAGTGGTCGAGCCCAACCCCGTCCTATCAGAGGGGGTAGGGCGACGTCATCTGCTCCTTATGGAGGTAGAGGGTCCAGCGCTTCCCCAGATATGCCATCCTTTGATATGTCATCTTCACCGTCTACATATATGTCGTCATCACCGTCATTTGTATATGTCGTCATCACCGTCTACCCCCACCGATCCACGGCAAGGGGGATCACAGGTTTACAATATAATTTCTGATTGATTTACATAAGTTTAGTTACATATGATTTACATATGTTTATCTTCAATACTTCACATTCCTTCCTTAGCACAATGCGTCGCCTCATAGCCACGTTGGGGAAGAAGGTAGTTCCTCCGATCCACCAATCGGGGCTCCAGAGATCCTTCGACACGAAGCTTTGGATCCGTCCGACGGCGTCGGGTAAGTCATGCCAAGTTACCGATAATGTTACAATTTTCTCTATGTAAATGGTTTGTATGGTAATATTTGCATGATGTCATCTCTCATCGATTTGAGCCTCATAATGAGGTAAGGGACTTCATCTCGGCCCAATTATTCCGCAATTACAACCATCCTTGGGCCAAGTGGACGAGAATTCCTAGCACTACTCGAGATGTTTGGTTCGATGAGTTCTTGGTAAGTTTTTGTTTTATGGTTATTTAATTAAGTACTTTAAAAATTTGGAGCACTAATGGTTCGTTATTGATTTTCAGCGCCGGCATATGACGTTACTGAACATCGTGCGGGCAAAGCAAATTATAATCATAATGGAGGCAAATTTTTGCGTCAAAAGCTTTACGGCTTGAGAAATAAAAGAGGCAAGAAAGACTGGATTCCCAGGGACACGTAGACGAATTATTGCAGAATTGGGCCACAAATGAAAAGTTTCAAAACATGAGCACGAAAAATAAGCAAAACAGAGCCAAAATGGAAGGACCGTCATATCTTTGTGGTGCATTCCTATTAGTGAGCATCGACGGAAAATTGTAAGTACACTCTATTTTCTATTTAGGTATTTGATATTTTATACTTTGAAGTAATTAATTAAGGTTCTCATCCGCGTTTGCGGGTAGAGTGCAGGAAGTTCTGAAGGATCAATTGAGTGGGCTACCTTTGAGCGGACCCATTCCGGCGATCGAAGGGAGTGAGAGACAATGGATTAACCAAAAGGCGCTGCAAGTAGCGGTTAGACATTTATTGCCTTTATTACTTGTTTTATGCACCACCATATTTATTTTATTTTACATGTCTAATAAGCTATGTATTTTTGTGCTTGTAGGAAACCTTTCGGAAGGCGTCGCGGGAGAGGGGTCGCGGCTTGGGTCGACCCGCATCCTCTCGGTCAGACAATGAGAGTCTGTTCTTTGAGGCCGCGGCGGATTTAACAAGAAAGGGAGAGTCTTTGGATACGGTGCCTCTGCTGGCCGACTGAAGCAATCAAAGCGCTCCTCATCCGGCAGTGAAGGTGTTTCTCCAGGTACACGTAATACATTTCATATTGATAATTTCCATTCTCTTGTCTATTCAAATGAAGTACAAATAATAAATGTACTTCATAATGTATTTGAGATGAGTGAAGAAGATGAAAGCGTTGGTGGAGCAGCAAGCAACACGGATGAGTCGGCAACGGGACATCATGAGGCGGGAGATGCTTCGAGAACGGGAGAGGATGGAGCGAGGCAATGAATCGAGAACGGGAGAGGATGGCGCTTGCGATGCAACGAGAACGGGAGAGTATGCGACGGCGAGATGGATCGATGCAAGCGGAGATGATGAGACAGATGCGTAATCAACTCCTGTCTCTAATGACACAAAAGGGTTCGGGGTCGGCTCTGGTGATGATGACCATGCGGGTGATGATGATGATGATCACAATGCGATGTTTAGACTACTTTTTAGTATTTGTTCCTTACAACATTATTATATATATTTTGTTTTCTCTGTTTAAACTCTTTTTATTATATTCATGATACTTTTGCATTCAATTTTCAAGAAAAAAAATTAAAATTTAAAAAGATTCAAAAAATTTAAAAAAAAAAAAAATTTAAATAATTTTGCTACGGATTTAAAATTCCGTAGCAATTTGCTACGGAATTTTATCCGTAGCAAATTGCTACGGATTTCATTCCGTAGCAAATTGCTACGGAATTCAATCCGTAGCAATTTGCTACGGATTGAGAATCCGTAGCAATTTGCTACGGATTGCAATCCGTAGCAAATTGCTACGGAATTCTATCCGTAGCAATTTGCTACGGATTGAAATCCGTAGCAATTTGCTACGGATTGAAATCCGTAGCAAATTGCTACGGAATGCAATCCGTAGCAAATTGCTACGATTGTAATTCCGTAGCAAATTGCTACGAATTTTTCAATCCGTAGCAATTTGCTACGAGATTTCAAAATCGTAGCAAATTGCTACGGATTTTGAAAATCCGTAGCAAATTGCTACGGGGTTTTTTGCTACGGAAAAAATCCGTAGCAAATTCCGTAGCAAATCGATTTTGCTACGGAATTTTGGCATTTTTCCGTAGCAAAATCGATTTGCTACGGAATTTGCTACGGATTTTTTCCGTAGCAAAAATCAATTTTTTTTGTAGTGTTTATTCAGCCATTAATGGATGCTTTTAATTAACTAAATAACTTGATTATCTCATGAAAAGAAAAATAAATCCTTTCCACTGTACCTACTGGCCGACATCCCCTTTTAGTCATTTAATATGTTTTTAGTGTGCAAAATATCCCATGTTTTAAGCTTCCTAATTGGCTAGTTGCCAAATTTGACTTTTCAACTCTAAGCTTGCATGATTATATGATAAATCATTTCTTTTCTTCCTTCACAATTGTAATACCCTAAAAATCTCACTTATGATAAGTATCATAATTTAGCAAATAATATCTATTGGAAATAGGTGAATATGTGGTCTCAAATATTGTGTCACATTTACCTTATTTTCTAAGGTAAATTCTATTGAAATTAGAAGAAGTAAGGTGCCAAAGGGCCCAAAAATACATTGTGGGTCATAAAATACCCTGAGAATATTATAATAAATCATGAGAGACAATTAAACAATTATTAAAAATTAGACAGAATTTGTCTCTAATTTTGGCAATTTAGTAAATTATTTCCTTGGAAATAATAAGAGGGAAAATTAAATATTATTTTGGGAACCCTAAATGACTCTATGATTTTTATTATAATGCATGGGATATAAAATACCAATGTTAGTACAATAGTTGTGAGGAAATAATTAATCTTAAATAAGAAAATTATCACACAATTAGTAAATGATTAAATTCCTATTTATTAGAGATTAATCAACATGTTACAGAGGCACAATTAGGAGTTGTAACCCTAATTAAAGACTAATGGCTAAGATGAGCATGAGAATAATTGTTAATTAATTAGAAATGATTAAGAAAATGTATAAGATGAATTATGTAAAAACGCTAAAGCCTAATTAACCAACAAAGAATTTGATTAAGGCACTAAACAAGTTTAGTAACAAACTTTGTCAAGTCAAAACATTAAGCAATGGTTGGGATTGAATCTCATAAAGCAAGATCTAAGGTTTACAATAATTCTAACAATTAAATGGTCTAAATCCAAGTTATTACCTAATGGACCAATGAGGGGATAAAGCATAAAGCAAAATTGTATGTGTGTGTGTGTAATTGTTGTGCATGTAGTGGAGGAAAGAGGAAAGGGAGTTGTGTATGTGTGTGTGTGTGTGTAGTGTGTGGTGTGAGAGAAAAGAGGGATGTGGAGAGAGGAGAGCCAAGGGTTGGAGAGAGAGAGAGTGAAGATATTTTGTGAAAAGCCAATGGGTTAAATGAGAACCGATAGAAAATAAATCATAACTTGAAAACTATGAACTAAGTGTTAAAGGTTAGGACATATTATGAATCAGTGAATTTTTGTCCCGAAGTTGGTTATAGCCGTTGTCATTTCCGTAACCGACGGCGTTTGTCCTAAAATGATCAGCGGGCTAGGAAATACCCTTAGTGGGACTGTAAATTTTGTTGATCCAGATATTTATCAAGATAAAGAATAGACCTCCAAGACTACGTCGATGAATTTTTGAGATTACTTAAGATTACGCGATTAGAACACCGAACAGGGGACATTATCGGTAGAAACTCATAAAGCAAACAAGTGACATCATTGGCATGACATCATGGTTTTGAAGAATGAGGTAAGGAGGTGGATTGGATGGTGGAGATGAGGCCATGCAATTAAACCTAGATCCAATGGTTGTTATTCAAGATGAAAAAGTGATGAGTAGTGCAAAATGTTGCCTATAAATAGCCTTCATGCCATTTGAGTTTCTCACACCAAATTGCCTTAGAAATTTCAAAATTAGAGAGAGTTTAGAGAGAAGGAGGTGCTCTGGAGAAGGAGTAGCGAAGTGTAGGGTAATTTCTTCAGTCTCTAATCTTAAGTTCTAGTAGTTGTTTCGGTAGTTATAGTAGAAATGCTAGTTTGATCTTTAATCTTCCAAGTATGATTTTGATATCATGTTTTAGGATTAAATATGATATTTATTTCAAAAATATGTTGGAGAAAGAGATATGGCAAAATTTTGGAAGATTAGAGTCAAAGTAGCGAAGCTTTGGCGAAATTTTGCCGGTTAGCGAAGTCAGGGGGTAAAATAGTCATTTGTGACTAAAATATCCGTTAGGATATTGTTTATGAGTTAATGGATATGGTATTACCCTTTAGGATATCCGGGAAGTCCGGAGTCGGGTTCGAAAGGCCGGACGTTTGGCCAATACACGGTGGAAGGTACGTTCGCGTACTAGTAACACTAGCTCTGATGATTACCGTATGCGTATATGTGTTATGAGTGTTGTATACGTATATGTGGTTGATGAACTATTGTGTGTTTATGTGCTTTCGGGGTACATTCACTATGGGTGACATATCTAAAAAGGAACATTCCCTCCGTGCGGTACATCTACATTCGCTCCGTGCGGTACATCAACACTTGCTTCGTGCGGTACATCTGCATTCGCTTCGTACGGTACATTTGCATTGGTTGGGAGTGATACATATGTTGTGTGTTAATATTCTGTTAATGTTGTGAGTTCCTGTAATCCATATGTTGTGTATGTAAACATGAGGTTAACCGTTACCTAAGGTCCAGTGTATGGGCATTGGACCTCAGTCTTAAATGATAGTACAGGTAAGGATCAGGAACAGAGAAAGCACCGATAGACGGAGCCTCAAAGAGGAGCCAAGAGGCAAAGTCGTAATAATGCACCGAGGGTCGAGTCAAGAGCAGGAAGAAGATTATCAGAGCCTGTTGTCAGGCATGAGTCTAATAAAGTTACTTCGAATAGTTTGGTGCCGAAGGCAAGGCTAGTCTATGTGGGTCAGCCAATCAGTCGTCGTGAACTCAGTGAGGCCCCCATGATTGACACTTACCTGGCCATTCTGTTCAGTTAACAGAGTTAGGTTCATTGCCCCAAGTCTAGTCAAGGCTTGGTCTAGGTTGTATAGTTACTTTTTGAGAAATGTAATTGTACAGATCTTTGTATATTGTATCACATGAATATTCCTTCGGGAAATTTTTAATATACCAGCATACACCTGGCATCATCATATGTCGAGGTATTTTTATAGCAACTACTCGTCATTGTCCATTTGTTAGTACATTGCTCTCCGTTTCCGCAATACTCTGATGTAGCACCTCAAATTCTGTTGAATTTTTCTAAAACCAAGTGTCATCCGACACCATTTTAAGGTATGGAATTTGTGGTGTTACAACAATCAGCTGCACTTTTTTTGTTAAATCTTGGGGCTGAATAAGAAGCTCAATCAACTCCGTAATCAAGTGTTTAAATGCCCACTAATTACATGTGTCAACATAGGATTTGTTGGTTAGCTAATCATGGTCATTTGTGCTTATTTAGACAAGTATTATTTCTTTCTCTTTGGCCTAATTATTTTTAAATATAATCAGCCCTCTTTTTATGCTTTTAATTTGTTTCTAATTAATTAGAAGAATTATGCCATCCATCTTAATTAATTGCAAGCTAATTTGCATATTATTTGCTAATTAACACTTAATTTATTAAGTGTTTTATAATTCTTCCATGGCTCATTTACTCTTAAAATATACACTATTTTATGTGACTCTAAGTCACTTATGTTAACCAATATAATATTGTAACATATTCCTAAAATACAGGATTTTCGGTAAATCAAAAATTGGGTATTACAAACTAGACTTGTGGCTTGGAACCCAACACTTAATCAAACCCATTGGCCAGGCCGGGTAAAGTCTAGTGGAACTCTCCCCGTCTTTTGTAATACCCTAAAAATCTCAATTATGATAGGTGACACCTTTTAGTAAATAATACCTATTGAGAATAGGTGAATATGTGGTCTCAAATTTATATATGGTATTTCTAGGCAATTTTCCCTAGAAAATTAGAAGGAATAAAGTTCTAAAAAATCATTAAATACACTTATGGGTCATAAAATGGCTTTTTTCCCAATTTTCCTCTTATTAAATAACTATTTACCAAAATGCCCTTGTCTGGAAACTATTTCCCAATGTGCTGTTAGCTTTTGATGTTTTGATGATCACAATTATAAGTTATTAAATTAAGTTAAAAATGTAGTTTTCATTGTCTGCTCGAGCAACCCATTAAACATGCCCGAGCATCATCGGGATTCAGACTTAGAAACGCAATTGAGAGAATTTTGCTTGAGCAACTCATATAGCATGCCCAAGCAATAGAAGGTATATATCTAAATCGAGCAATCTTGCTCGAGCAAGAGAAATTCCTTGCTTGAGCAACGATGAGGGAATAGCAAATGGAATGCAAGTCAAAGTGACTTGCTCGAGCATGAAACATGGCATGTTCGAGCACCATGCTCGAGAAAATAAGAAAAGCCTGCCCGAGCATCCCTTTTATTTCTCTAAAGAGTGATGTCTGCCCAAGCATAATATTTTTATGCTCGAGCATAATGCTCGAGCAAAGACTAAGGCTTGCTCGAGCAAACGTCTCTCCCCTCTTTGGTTACATTGGGAAATTATCGCTTGCCCGAGCAGGATATATCCATGCTCGAGCACCATGCTCGAGCAAAGGAAATAGGATGCTCGAGCAACACCATTTCGATAGCCCAACTTTGCCTCTATCTGAAGATTGCTCGAGCAAGCATAATGGTATGCTCGAGCAACAACGAAAAATCATGTTTTTAAGAGAGCTTGCCCGAGCATGAAAAAGTTCATGCTCGAGCACCATGCTCGAGCAAAGGAAATAGGCTGCTCGAGCAACACCACTTCAATAGTTCAACTTCGCCTCTGACTGAAGCTTGCTCGAGCAAGCATAATAGTATGCTCGAGCAACAGCGAAGAAATATGTTTTTTGAGAGAGCATGTCCGAGCATGAAATACTTCATGCTCGATCACCATGCTTGAGCAGAAAAAATCACGTGCTCGAGCATCAGCGATAAAGAACATAATTTTGCCTATTTGAAAGTATATTGCCTGAGCAAGCATGTGGTCATGCTCGAGCAAGGCACCTCTGGTTTTTGAATCTCCGTCTCCATAATTTATAAAGTCAATGTATTGATTCTAATACAATTTGTTATTACTCATTACTCTTTCTAATTGAGTTTAATCAGTTTGCTAATAAGTTTCAGATGAGTTAAGCATGGATTAAGCATCAGATTCCCAGAAAGCAAGACTGTGTCAGAAGCGCATTAAATGGAATTACCAAATTGATTGATTATCTCTGTAACAATACTCTGATCGATGAAAGGATTTCTTCTACATTCCATCTAAGCATTAAATGCTATCTCACAACGGGCAAATCAAAAAGAATGAAGAAGAGTATCAAACGAGAATATTCATTTTGTCTTTCGAATGGCGAAGAACATTATCCGAGATTTCAACATCTAACGGACATATTCATAAGTCACAACGGTTAATTCGTCAGGCTTCATCAATGGTCAAATTATTACAACATCTATAAATAAATGAAGCATTGAATGTCGCCAACTACCAAAACATCTTGCGCATTGAATTCGAGTCTACCAAACTTATTGTTTCTACTGTTCCATTAATATCCTTAGATATTTCTAGCACTTCAGTGATTTTCAAAATCTACTCAGTGAGGAGTCTTCTGTTTCTAAACATTTATTACATTTCTAATTGTGTAACTTAAGGTTGTAGAACCTTAAGAGTGGGTGTACATTTACAACCAGAGAGGGGGGTGAGTCCAAGAGTGAAAGGATCATCCTTGAGTTGTAATCGTGTTGTAATCGTGTTTGATAAGATTAGTGGAAATCCCAAGGTGTTCTTGGGGACTGGACGTAGACCAAAGTTTGAGGTCAAACCAGTATAAATTTTCTAGTGCAGATTTACTGATTCTGCCATAGTTCTCGTTTGTCTTCATAAGTACCTTCGGAAAAAGAATTTTAGAAATCACCTATTCACCCCCCTCTAGGTGATATTCCTCTTCATGTGCCTCTGTCAGAAAACTATTTTCGTTTGTCTTTATAAATTTTAGAATCGCTTGATTCGGACTCTCGAACCAGAAGTTATGACCTTCCAAAGTTTTAACTTTTTTTTTTTTTTATGATTTAGTCGACTAAATGAGTTTTTAGTCGACTAAATCGCGGGGTCTTCAAAAAAAAAAATTGGCCCCGCGTTTTAGTCGACTAAACCATAAGTTTTAGTGGACTAAATAGGGGCACATTGGGAAATAGTTTTTTGACAGGGGCTGTAATACCCTAAAATTTGATTTAGGGAAAAGATCATAAATAAGTAAATAATACATATTAAAAGCTGAATTTGTGGTCTCAAGCTTTTTATGATAATTAGCTTATTTTCCCAAGGAAAATTCTGTGAGAATTAAAGGGGAAAAATCCCTTGGAAAATTAGAGAATTTAAAGGTCAAAGTGTCAAAATGACCAAAATGCCCCTAGGATTTGTAATTGACTTAGAAAATTTATGGAAAATACCAAAAGGCAGTAAAATGATCAATTGAATCAAGAGAGTATAATATCTCTAATTGTGGTAGTTTGATAAATTACGAACTTGGAGAAATTGAAGAAGAATGTTCAAAAAGTATTAAATGACCAAAATACACTTGTAAATTATAGAATAAAGCAAGAGGCATGAAAACACAAGTGTTAATGCAAAAGTTATGAGGTAGTGAGACATTCTAATTAAGAAAATTATCAACTAATGGTAATTAAGTAATTAAGTAATTTCTGGCTAATTACTTAAGCTTAAGCAAGGGAAATTAAGGGATAATTATGTAAAGCTAAAAAATTAGTGGAAAATAGTTGAATATTAGTAAAAATATATTTACTAATTGATTGGAAATTTTGGTGAAAAATAAGTGAGTTTAGGTATTTTTGAGCCTAAATGCAAGAATGGACCAATAAGAAGTTTTTATAAAAATTGTATAAAATAATTATTTAAATAATTATTTTATATTAATTAATTAATTAATAAATTAAATATATATATAAATATATATACATGGCTGCGAAAATTTGAGAAAGAATGAAGATAGGAATGAAGAATTAATATCATGATAGTTGTTTGCATTTAGCACATGTTTTTATTATTTTATAATATAATTGAATGTGATGAATAGTAATTTAATATATAGGAAACGGATCCTATCTAGAGAACCAGGAATGGGAATTCCAAAGTCAAGGTAAAATATTGATTTGTGATTTTTTACCTTCAAGTGACCTCTTCCGGAAGTCAATTGAGACACGTGCACATTTCCCTAATAAGACGAAATAGAGAAAAATGCGATAGTCACATTTTGGATATGAAGAAAATAAATTCTAACTCAACATCTAGGGATGAGTTTGAATTTATCTGGACATATTTGGAATCAGTGAATTTTTCTGAAGAAGTTGATAATTCCAGAAATGCGTTCTGAAGCCGGACGCGCTCGGACACGTTTTCGAGAAAACTTCAACCGGACTGTTGGAACCCTGTAAGAGACCAAAATCTAAGTTAAATTAGATATTATTGATGAGGAAGAGAATATCTTCAAAGTTGTAAATCCAGAATTTTGAGATTTCTCAGAAATTACGCGAATCGAATGCCGACCGGAAAATCATCGAATCGGGCATAAAGCAACTTGTGACATCATCATAGATGACATCACAAGCTGCCACCTTGGCTGCATATGTCGACCAAGAGAGGGAGTGGTGGAGATTTTGCCTTCTCCAACAAGTTCAAATCCAAGGTTGTAATCAAATTGAAAATTCCCAACATGTCCTTACTTTTGTCTATAAATGGCCCCCCTTCTCTTCATTTTGCTCACCATTTCTTCCTCCTTGACCGAAATCTAGTGAGGGAAATAAGAGAGAGAAGCTCTGGGGAAAATTTGTTCGGAAGTCTTCAACGGGTAAGTCTTTCGGTCTTTAGCTTTTAAGTTCTAGTTTTTAGTTCGGTAGTTGGTAGAATTGTTAGTTAGATTTAGGAAGTAGGGGATGAAATTCCTATTATTGTTTTTAGGCCTCATTGCATTGAAAAATATGCCTAAAGAGGTAAAAACATGGTAGGGATCGAGTCTCCGAAAAGTTGAAGCTTTTGTAGTTCTTTCAAAAGTAGGGGTTGTAATGCTAGAATAGCCTTTAATTTTTCAAGTATGATTGGATATCATATGGAAGGGTTATTTTAGTCTTTATTTTCAAAAATCAAAATGGCGTCGAAGTTCTGGCGTAATTTTGGGAAGAAAATTAGTCAGAGTAACGAAGTGCTGGCGAAATTCCGCCAAATAGGGGTAGAAAGGCAAAATGGTAATTTTTACCTAAAATGCCGGTCATAATGCCAAATCACTAATGAAAGTGATATTACCCTTATAGGATATCGAAACTCGATTTCTTCGTCACTTACTGTCCGACGGGACGTTTATTGTTTTCGTCAAAACGACCGTTTTCCGTAAACGTGCCAGAATACCGTCAACGAAGGTACGTTCGCGTACTGTAACACTAACTCTGATGGATATAGTATGTTGTATATGGTATGTATGTGATGTGTGTATGGTGTGTATTTGTGGGGTGTTGTTGGGATGCATATTATGTTAGAAGATAGCGTATGCATCTTTGGAGCGATATATCTGTAAGGCTGGGAGCGATACATTTATAATGCTGGGAGCGATACATCTGTAATGCTGGGAGCGATACATCTGTAATGCTGGGAGCGATACATGTGCATTGGTTGGGTGTGGTTTATTTGATATTGTTTGGTGACCCATATGTGTGTATGTATACATGAGGTTAATCGTTACCTGAGATCCGGTGCGGATCTCAGCTCTTAATATAGCGTCGGTCGGGAGGACCAAGGGCCGAGGATAGAGGCAAGCGGTCCGCATAGAAGATCCAGTGAAGACTTCCCTTTTGATGTTCGGGCGGAAGCTTTCGTTATTGCCCTTTACTTTTGAAAACTCTCGGTTGTTGAACCGTTTCTGTAAATAGCCAGTGGGCATTTTATGTCAATATATCAGTTACACTCTTACTCCGATGCTCTACTCTGATGAAAAAAAAATTTATACTGCTTTTGGAAAACGGGATGTTACATTTTGGTATCAGAGCAGTTGTCCTGGCATAGATCTGACTAAGTTATTCCAAACCTTTTGGTGCCGAAGGCAGGGCTAGTCTATGTGGGTAAGCCAATTTGTCACCGTGAACTCAGTGAGGCCCCCATGATAGACACCTACCTGGCCAATTGGTTTGAGTAACGGAGTTAGGCTCTACGCCTTTTTAAAGAGCATGTTTTAAAAATTAGTACTGATATAGCCCTAGGTCAGTATACCACCCTATTTTGGTGTACTAGTTTGAACCGGTATACCATTCTGAACCGGTGTACCACTTTCTGTCGGTACATCAATTTTGATCATCCTGATATCAGTTTCTGATAACCCTGATATCAGCCTCCGATAATTCTGATAACCCTGATATCAGTTTCTGATAGCTCTGATATCAGTTTTTGATAGCTTTGATAGCTTTGATATCAATCTCCGATAGCTCTGATATCAGTCTCTGATGACTCTGATAACTCTGATGTCTCCGAAAACTCTGAACTCTGATATTTCTGATAACTTACATATCAGTCTCTGGTCATTCTGATAATCACCAGTTTGTGCTGGACGGTGATTCTTTCCTAACACCAAGCTTATATGCGAAGATAGGTCACGCCGGATGAGACTCCGAGACCAATAAAGATAAGTACATGCAGTATTTGACTCATGTATAGGAACTTCCGATACGTATTTCCGTATCCGTTTCTGAGAAGAACGAACCAACGAGAATCTGACGAAGGAAATGTTGCGGGTGTCTGTTCGGCTGCGGTGTGAATACTAGAGTGATAAAAGCTGGGAGCAGTGTAAATGCTAAGCGCGATAGAGTCTAGAGACTAGTGTGATAAAGTCTGTGTTATGCGGAATGTCTTCCCTGTATCTAACGTTAACGTTTCCCCTAATCAAGGAACGCGACATGGCGAATCTGAGAGGAGCTGGAGCTCCCAGAGGCCGAGGTAGGGGCCGATGCAGAGGACGAGGTAGACAACCTCGGGTGGGACCAATGCCGGAACCAAACCAACCGGAGCAGAATGAGATACAAGAGATGAGGAGAACCCTGCAAGAACAGCAGACTCTCATAAATACACTCTTAGCAAGACAGAATCAACAAGATCTAGAAGCCCAGAGACGATTAGAAGCACGTCAAAATGGGGAAGATCGAGATAACAAAGAAAATGAGGAAGAAAGAGATGAGGAAAATGACAATAACAACGACGATGAAGAAGAAGAGTATGATGACAATCAAAGCGAGGAGCACGTTGAGGGATCCGAAAGGTCCCAATCACCTCCACGAAGAGGAAGTGAAAGAACCACAGAAAGATGGGTCAACCAGTTCTGCAAGCTTAAACCACCCGGTTTTGGGGGAAAGAGTGAATTAGCTGAGGATTGGCTTCTGAGTCTGGAAAAGATATTCGAAGTCATTGAGTGCCCGAGAAATCGGAAGGCTCAGCTAGCAATCTACAAGCTAGAGGGCGATGCCCACCGATGGTGGAAGAGTGTTTCCACAACCCTTCAAGGTACTGTTACTTGGGAAACATTCTTGGAACAGTTCAACGAGTAGTATTTTCCTCCCTCGGTACAAGTGATTAAGGAGGAAGAATTTCTGCAGGTCCAGCAGGGAAATGAAGAATCATTCGACGACTACTTCGCTCGTTTCACCAACTTGTCTCGTTATTCTTCATATCTGAAAAGCCACGTGAATGAAAGCTGGAAGGCAAACCGATTAGTGACCGGACTGAAATATGATATAAGGGCGAGGCTAGTATCGCAGCAATTTCTGAAAATGGCTCAAGCGGTAGAATATTGCCGGATGACTGAGCGCAACCTGAAGGAGTTACGTAAGTCACGGAATCACAATGGTAGCCGTGCCGATCAAAGCGAGGGTAGCCGTGGAAATTCCTCACGAAAGAGAGAAGCACCATGGAATGACTCTCAAAGAGAAAGCAAGAGGCCATTTCAGTTTGAGCGAACAACTCAAGAATGATGGAGTCCCGACCATGTCTCTGAATGCGGGAAGTACCATCCGGTGAGTGTTTTAACAAAAGGGTTTGTTTCGGATGTCGGAGCGGGACACATTATTACAAATTGTCTGAGAAAGGTACGGAGAAAGGAGTTTGCTACGGATGTCGAAACCGGGACACATTGCCCCAGGCCTTACTCTGAGAAGGCTGCGGGATTCAAGCCACGAGAACCGGGCCGAATGTATGCGCTAACCGATACAATGGACAGAGAACTTCCGGAGAGAGTTCAAGGTACTATCTCTCTTAGTAAGAATTTTTTTCTCTGTGCATTAACTAGGTGTTAGTTATTCGAGTAAATCGTATGAAACATGAATTATTTCCGTAATGTATTCTACGTTCTCGTTATTATAATTCGACCGTAATCGTGTCATAGAGTATGAGATATCTTGTGTTGCCATGGTGTATGGGAGCCATGGAGACATTTTGGTATCACATATTGGTATCTGTGGTGTTAACCGCGGTGTATGGGAACCACGGAAAACATCATATATCAAAGTACGAAATGACAAGATCATATGGTCAAACCAAGACGAATTCTCGACCACCAGGAGGAGCAGCTGACAAATAAAGCGAAGATCCGACGCATATAGTCCGAAATCAGGATAGTACAAAGTTTTGTGGGTAGAGTACAAATTTCAAGGACGAAATTTTGTTTAACGGGGGGAGAAATGTAATACCCTAAAATTTGATTTAGGGAAAAGATCATAAATAAGTAAATAATACATATTAAAAGGTGAATTTGTGGTCTCAAGCTTTTTATGATAATTAACTTATTTTCCCAAGGAAAATACTGTGAGAATTAAAGGGGAAAAATCCCTTGGAAAATTAGAGAATTTAAGGGTCAAAGTGTCAAAATGACCAAAATGCCCCTAGGATTTGTAATTGACTTAGAAAATTTATGGAAAATACCAAAAGGCAGTAAAATGATCAATTGAATCAAGAGAGTATAATATCTCTAATTGTGGTAGTTTGATAAATTACGAACTTGGAGAAATTGAAGAAGAATGTTCAAAAGTATTAAATGACCAAAATACACTTGTAAATTATAGAATAAAGCAAGAGGCATGAAAACACAAGTGTTAATGCAAAAGTTATGAGGTAGTGAGACATTCTAATTAAGAAAATTATCAACTAATGGTAATTAAGTAATTAAGTAATTTCTGGCTAATTACTTAAGCTTAAGCAAGGGAAATTAAGGGATAATTATGTAAAGCTAAAAAATTAGTGGAAAATAGTTGAATATTAGTAAAAATATATTTACTAATTGATTGGAAATTTTGGTGAAAAATAAGTGAGTTTAGGTATTTTTGAGCCTAAATGCAAGAATGGACCAATAAGAAGTTTTTATAAAAATTGTATAAAATAATTATTTAAATAATTATTTTATATTAATTAATTAATTAATAAATTAAATATATATATAAATATATATACATGGCTGCCGAAAATTTGAGAAAGAATGAAGATAGGAATGAAGAATTAATATCATGATAGTTGTTTGCATTTAGCACATGTTTTTATTATTTTATAATATAATTGAATGTGATGAATAGTAATTTAATATATAGGAAACGGATCCTATCTAGAGAACCAGGAATGGGAATTCCAAAGTCAAGGTAAAATATTGATTTGTGATTTTTTACCTTCAAGTGACCTCTTCCGGAAGTCAATTCCGAGACCTGTAGCACATTTCCCTAATAAGACGAAATAGAGAAAAATGCTGATAGTCACATTTTGGATATGAAGAAAATAAATTCTAACTCAACATCTAGGGATGAGTTTGAATTTATCTGGACATATTTGGAATCAGTGAATTTTTCTGAAGAAGTTGATAATTCCAGAAATGCGTTCTGAAACCGGACGCGCTCGGACACGTTTTTCGAGAAAACTTCAACTGGACTGTTGGAACCCTGTAAGAGACCAAAATCTAAGTTAAATTAGATATTATTGATGAGGAAGAGAATATCTTCAAAGTTGTAAATCCAGAATTTTGAGATTTCTCCGAAATTACGCGAATCGGGTACCGATCGGGAAAATCTGTCAGACCGGGCATAAAGCAACTTGTGACATCATCATAGATGACATCACAAGCTGCCACCTTGGCTGCATATGTCGACCAAGAGAGGGAGTGGTGGAGATTTTGCCTTCTCCAACAAGTTCAAATCCAAGGTTGTAATCAAATTGAAAATTCCCAACATGTCCTTACTTTTGTCTATAAATGGCCCCCCCTTCTCTTCATTTTGCACACCATTTCTTCCTCCTTGACCGAAATCTAATGAGGGAAATAAGAGAGAGAAGCTCTGGGGAAAATTTGTTCGGAAGTCTTCAACGGGTAAGTCTTTCGGTCTTTAGCTTTTAAGTTCTAGTTTTTAGTTCGGTAGTTGGTAGAATTGTTAGATAGTTTTAGTAAGTAGGGAGTGAAATTCCTACTATTGTTTTAGGCCTCATTGCATTGAAAAATATGCCTAAAGAGGTAAAAACATGGTAGGGATCGAGTCTCCGAAAAGTTGAAGCTTTTGTAGTTCTTTCAAAAGTAGGGGTTGTAATGCTAGAATAGCCTTTAATTTTTCAAGTATGATTGGATATCATATGGAAGGGTTATTTTAGTCTTTATTTTCAAAAATCAAAATGGCGTCGAAGTTCTGGCGTAATTTTGGGAAGAAAATTAGTCAGAGTAACGAAGTGCTGGCGAAATTCCGCCAAATAGGGGTAGAAAGGCAAAATGGTAATTTTTACCTAAAATGCCGGTCATAATGCCAAATCACTAATGAAAGTGATATTACCCTTATAGGATATCAGAAACTCTGATTTCTTGTCGTTACGTTGTCCGACGGGACGTTTATTGTTTTCATCAAAACGACCATTTTCCGTAAAACGTGCCAGAATACCGTCAACGAAGGTACGTTCGCGTACTGTAACACTAACTCTGATGGATATAGTATGCTGTATATGGTATGTATGTGATGTGTGTATGGTGTGTATTTGTGGGGTGTTGTTGGGATGCATATTATGTTAGAAGATAACTGTATGCATCTTTGGGAGCGATATATCGTAAGGTTGGGAGCGATACATTTATAATCTTTGGGAGCGATACATCTGTAATGCTGGGAGCGATACATCTGTAATGCTGGGAGCGATACATGTGCATTGGTTGGGTGTGGTTTATTTGATATTGTTTGGTGACCCATATGTGTGTATGTATACATGAGGTTAATCGTTACCTGAGATCCGGTGCGGATCTCAGCTCTTAATATAGCGTCAGGGTCGGGAGGACCAAGGACCGAGGATAGAGGCAAGCAGTCCGCATAGAAGATCCGGCTGAAGACTTCCCTTTTGATGTTCCGGCGGAAGCTTTCCGTTATTGCCCTTTACTTTTTGAAAACTCTCGGTTGTTGAACCGTTTCTGTAAATAGCCAGTGGGCATTTTATCACAATATATCAGTTACACTCTTACTCCGATGCTCTACTCTGATGAAAAAAAAAATATTTATACTGCTTTTGGAAAACGGGATGTTACAGGGGCACATTGGGAAATAGTTTCCAGACAGGGTCATTTTGGTAAATAGTTATTTAATAAGGAACAAATTGGGAAAAAAGCCTCATAAAATACCCTGAGAATATTATGACAAATTCTAAGAGGCAATTAAATATTTATTAAAAATTAGAAAGTATGTTGTCTCTAATTTAGATAATTTATGAGATTATTTTCCTTGGAAAATAATGAGGCAAAATTTAATATTATTTTGGGGACCATAAGTTGCCCAATGATTTTAAAAAATAATACATAGAGCATAAATTACCAATGTCAGTGCAATAGTTTTGAGAAAATGATTAATCCTAATTAAGAAAATTGTCAACAATTAGTAAGTGATTAAATAAGTAATTAATTACTAATTGTTTAAGCATGAATAAGGTGATATTCAAAGTTAATTATATACAACCCCTAATTGGAGATTAATGACCAATAAGGGATTAAGATTAGCATAATAATAATTGCTAATTAATTAGAAATGATTAAGAAAATGTATAAGATTAAATACATGAAATTCCTAAAGCATAATTGATAAACAAAGGGTTACTAATCATGGGATTAAGACACTAAGAAATCCTATTAAACAACTTTGACAAGTCAAAACATTAATCAATGGTTAGGATTAAAGCTCATAAAGTTAATCTAATGGTTCAAAATAATCAAACCTTAATCCTTGACAAAATGAACCAACCAATGAGAACACTTCATTCTATGATATTTTTGCAAGTGGGAAACATCTTCCTTAGCCAAGAAGGAGTTGAATTTCGAAAATGAGAGAGAAAAAGAAGAGAAAAAAGATGTTGAGTGTGAAAAGGGTTTAAGCAAGTTGGAAGAAAAGAGGTAAAAGAAGAGATATTTTGTAAAAAAAAACAAATAGGATAAATGAGAACCGATAGAAAATAAATCATATCTTGAAATATGTGAACTAAGTAGTAAACATCAGGATATATTGTGAACGAGTGAATTTTTGTCCCGAAGTTGGTTATTCCCGAAGTCATTTCTGTAACCGACGAAGTTTATCCTAAAATGACTAAGAGGCTAGAAAATACCCTTAGTGGGACCCTAATTCTTGTTAATCCAGATATTTCTCAAGTGATATCATAGACCTCCAAAGTTATGCCAAGGAATATTTGAGATTATTTAAGATTACGCGATTAGAACACCGAACATGGGATTTTATCGGTTAAATCCATAAAGCAAGAGGATGACATCACTTGGATGACATCATTTTTGGATGGATGACATAGGGGGAAGTTTTTGTGGAGGAGAGAAGAGGAAAAGGAGTGATGTCCAAGAGGCCACACGTGTCTAATCTTAACCGTTGATGAAGAGTTGATCCAAGGGTTGAGATCCATGGACTTTTCCTATAAATAGCCCCTTCCATTTCACTTCATTCCTCACCAATTCGCAAGAGTAATTTCGAATCTAGAGAGAGGCTAGAGAGAAGAAAGAGCACATGAGGAAAAGTAGCAAAGCTCTGGGTAATTTCTTCAGTCCCTAGTCTTAAGTTCTAGTCTTTAGTTTCGGTAGTTATAGGAGAAATGTTAGTTTGATCTTTAATCTTCCAAGTAGAATTTTGATATCATGTTTTAAGGGTAAATATGGTATATATTTCGAAAATATGATGGAGATAGAGATATGGAAAAATGTTGGAAGATTAGAGTCAAAGTAGCGAAGCTCTGGCCAAATTTCGCCGGTTAGCAAAGTCAGGGGTAAAATAGTAATTTGTGACTAGGATATCTGTTAGGATATTGTTTATGAGTTAATGGATACGGTATTACCCTTTAGGATATCCGGGAAGTCCGGAGTCGGGTTCAGAAGGCCGGATGTTTGGCCATTTCACGGTGGAAGGTACGTGCGCTCGCGTACTGTAACACTAACTCTGATGTTTATTGTATGCGTATATGTGTTATGTGTATTGTATGTGTATAGATGGTATGGTTATTGTATGCATATGGGTGTTAGAAGATAACATCTGCAATGCTGGGAGCGATACATCTACATGCTGGGAGCGATACGTCTGCATTGGTTGTGTGATACATTTGTTGTGCGTTTATATACTGTTAAGGTTGTGATTATCTGTAATACATATGTGTGTATGTAAACATGAGGTTATCCGTTACCTGAGGTCCGGTGTATGGGCATTGGACCTCAGTCTTAAATGATAGTACAGGTAAGGATCAGGAACAGAGAAGGCAACGGTAGACGGAGCCTTAAAGAGGAAGCTAGGGGCAAAGTCGTAATAATGCACCGAGGGTCGAGTCAAAAGCCGGAAGAAGATTATCAGACCCTGTTATCAGGCATGGATCTAATAAAGTTACTTCGAATAGTTTGGTGCCGAAGGGAAGGCTAGTCTATGTGGGTCAGCCAATAAGTCGCCGTGAACTTGGTGAGGCCCCCATGATAGACACTTACCTGGCCATTCTGTTCGGTTAACGGAGTTAGGTTCATTGCCTCAAGTCTAGTCAAGGCTTGGTCTAGTTTGTATAGTTACTTTTTGAGAAATGTAATTGTACAAAGCTCTGTATATTGTATCACATGATTATTCCTTCGGGAAATTTTTAATATACCAGCATACGCTTGGCATCATCATATGTCGGGGTATTTTTATACCAGTTACTCGTCATTGTCCATTTGTTAGTACATTGCTCTTCGTTTCCGCAGTACTCTGATGTAGCACCTCAAACTCTGTCAAATTTTCTAAAACCAAGTGTCATCTGACACAATTTGTAGTATGGAATTTGGGGTGTTACATCTTTCACGGCGACTTATGGCTAAACCACATAGACCAACCCTTTTTTAGTTTAAGCACCAAATGGTTTAAAACAATTCTATTAGATTCATGCCAGAAACTACGCCCTTCTTCAGACTTTCGTCTCGGCCAGTGCCTTTCCACGGCTCCATCTACTGGTGCCTCTTCTCGGCTCCATCCATGCCGTCTTCTCAGATCCTGGTTCCTTTCCTAAACCTTTAGTTAGGGCTGAGATTCAATACCCATTGAATCCCAGGTAACAGTTAACCCCTATAGCAGATATAACAATATATGACAGATATTCATTACATATCAGTATTAACCATACATAGCACACAGTGGATGTAAGGTTCCAACAATACATACCACATAGCAAATGTAATGTCAACAACACAACAATACATAACACACAACAAATGTAATGTTTGCAACGTTTGCACTAACTAGTGCCACGACAGCTCCTCGTGTCCCCAGCGCTAGGAAAACAACCATACAGTATTATCAAGACTATAACCCACATAAAGCTGAATGTATAGAAACATGTGACTAAGGCCTATAAACTTAGCCACGGTGCATGACCTAAGACCTAGTCTTGTCCATCACTTCATGAATCATTCAATCATATATAATCATACAAGATATAGGCAATTAAAGTTACCAGTACGCGAACGTACCTTTCACCGTGTAGTTAGCAAAATGCTTGACCATTTGAATCCGACCCCGGACTTCCCGGATATCCTATACATTATCGTCGGATTATTTCCTTTTCCATGATATTATAACTAACATCATATTTCCTAGAATAATATCAAAAAGGATATTTTCACCTATTTTGACATTTCTACCCTTGGTGGATTTGTTATTCCACTTTTACCCTTACATTTTATTAAAAACATAATGCTGGATTTTCTGGGCAGATTTTGCAGCAACTTTGAAAAATCATAATTAATTCTACAAAAATCATTTGTGAGTGCTGAAAGATTCCTTATGACCCTTGTTATGAAAAATTTCAAGGAAAAATATTCCTAGAATCTAGAACATCAAGAATCATTCCCAGTTGTTTTGTTTCCAAACACTGTTCATATTTAAATCCAGTAAACAAGGCTTATCTTCAAAAATTCATATCTCCATGTCCAGATATCAAAACCTTACATATTTTATATATTTAGAAATCCCTATGTGTCTATTTTATTCTTGTAAAATTTCATGATTTAATGACTTCATTTATTACATAAAATAATAGCATCAATTTCGCTTCCTCTAGGAAGTTCAAAACTGGAAATTCTACAATTTTCACAATCTTGATCTATTGATTTCAAAACTTATTCCTTAACATGTTTTCCACTCCATTTTTCATTTTAAAAGCAATGGAGACTTCGAAATGTAACATCCCAATTTTTAAAGCGAAATATTTTTTTTTCATCAGAGTAGAGCATCGGAGCAAGTAAAGTATTGAGTAACTGATACAACATTAACTGTGGCGTAGCTGTCTGTTCATAAAGAACGATACATTTATCGGTACATATCTTAAATATATTCGATC